>JAIPRN010000204.1:0-56285 GCA_025469175.1 Geopemphigus sp. TES_GeoC_2020
TATATATATTGCTCGACATCGAACGAAAACAACGAGCGTTTTACGATTGTCAACTGTTTCGGGAAATTGTTGTTCCCGCGGTTGTTTTTTACTTTCTTATTAAAATACCTCCGCGTATTTTTACGTCAAAAATACCCGCGTAAAACACAAACGTCAAGCATATTTCGTTCGTACGCGTAAATAATACGTTCAGGAATGTCGCTCGTCTGGTACACGCTTGGCGAAATTTAACGTTTATTTTTCCATCTCATATTAACGTACGTTTTATACGAATTATAAACGTTACCTAGGAATTGATTTTCGGATACGCCGAATCGATTACGTGGTAAAAATATAATCGTCCGTCGTGCTCATTTTTTTTTTACTTATTCGTATCGCTTTTTAGGTTGTATTAAACATATTTGAAACTATATTAACCGAACGAATACTTTGGCGTGAAAAAAATAATTTACCAGAAATTATAGTGGAGATCAGTCGGCAGGACTCGTGTTATACGACCATACGCGGTAGCGTAATCGGGTGAATCGTATAATCGTTGTTGTAGATCGATTAAACCGCTACGGATACGTTTTGCACGATCGGGATTGAATCTACAAATGTATACACGTTGTATGAAAACGAAATCTCGAGAGGTTTAAGCGTGTAATCTTGTTCGGAGAAAATCCTCACGGCTCTCGTTAAGACAACTTCGCACACTGCTAGACACGCACGAGCATTATACGCGTATGACTGATTGTAAGACGGTTATTCAAAGAGATGTAGTTTAATCGAAAAACACTTTTCGGCGAGAAAAGGCGCGAATTCGATAAATATATTCTCAGTGTTTGGCGACAAAGTAAATAAAAATGATTAAGAAAACAATCGAAGTCGTTGTAAATAGATTAACTTGTCAGTTGCCATAGGAGGCAATTAACGCGTCATAATAAACGGATTGTACAACCGCGCTAAGAGTAATAGGTAACATCGCGTTAATTCGCCGAGTAATGTATGTATAAATAAATGACAATGGTATTCGTGAATTCGCTACGGAAATTCGCTTTGGGTGAAAAAAAAAATAATAGTTCCGTTTTGCTGACAACTCAAACGCGGAAAAAGAGCCGACGTTTTACTATCCTTCATTAAAACTGTGTTTTTAAATCGATAACGCGATAACATTTTTCCAAACTAGTAATTTATTGCGATTATACATTAATACCTCGTCGCGAATTCGAAACGTTTTTTTCGAATTAATGAAACGTAATATTATTCGCCGAATGATAAAGGTATATTGTTATTTATCATAAACAAATACGAAAGCGAATCGAATATCGCCTTGATATACGTCGCGCATAAATATTTATTTCCTTCTCTTTTTTAATCAAAACCAAACACCCGTCGATTGTATTTGTTCAAAACATCACACTCCTAACCCTCACGAGCCTATGGAATCGAAAAACGGGGGTTGGAAAACCATTACTAGTAGAATCGCCAGTTATTTTCGGTTACTTACAAGTAAACCCCAATAATATTATCACGCACATCTCCTCCCTCACATTATTCGTAAAATGGGGTTTTTATCGCGAACGGAATCAAGACAGATGTGTTCGGTGGTTGCTAGACCTGTAGAGTGGTCTCATTGTCGTGTCAAACGGACGTGTTGACAAATTATCCGTGATTTGACAGGCTGACAAATAAACGTCCGGGAATTTCTAACATAAATACGCCAAGTTTGAAATAACTCGCCTACGTCAATTTAGCCGTAGCAAAACTGTCACTGTGTACGGACGCAATATTTACTTCGTGACCAATATTAACGAAACAAAACGAAAATTCGCGTAAAAAATTATATTAATAGGACGTTTTCGAATCTGAAAAAGAGTCTACACGTTAGGAGGTAAATTGACGCTTGTTTACTTTTTAGTCTTTAAAAAAAACCGAGTAATATTTTTCGTTTGTTTGTATTCACCCCAATTTTACGTAATATCAGTATAAGAATCAATAGTTATTATCGGTTAAATTACGTGGTTTAGTCGTTTTAAATTGGTTCTTTAAAAGTATTCGGTTTAAACGAAAATCAGACCGAATTCGAGGTCATGTCTGTTATAGATTTTAAAACGTACTCCCTAAAAAGTAACGATGTCGACGTCTTTTGTCGTTTTCCGTATAAAACCGAGAACAACAGTTCAAACGTTCCAACGTATAGATACGAAACGAGATACGTTTTATTTATAAAAATATTATTACTATAGATTTTTTAGACGTTCGAAATTAACGATACAATATTATATTAGCGACCTTTCGCGATTCAAATATATAATATTAAATTAGTAAATATGGCCGGTCGACTTTAATTACTTCCACCCATTAACGGACATATTAATTTAGTTTCGTCTTATTAGATTGCCTACGCAATCAACCATGGCGTCGCGCCGTCATTCTACACGGAATGGAATAGAAATCAATTAACGTTCTCAATCAATCAAGAAACGTCGCTTTATTTTCCCGTATTTTCGATTAATAATATAATTTTGAGCGAGTAAATCCATTCACCTTCTAATACCTTATTATAGTATCTTCCATAGACTTAAGGCGTTACCTAGCGTATTTTATTAAACGAACAAAAATAGTCCGTTCGATTTTATTTAAATGATAAAGTTGAATATTTATAATAATTGTCCACATAAAGCGCGATCAATCGTTAACTATAAATTCTAGAATAATAATGTAGTCGTTACGTGATAAATATACGGTTTTTAAACCAATTCGGCCAAAAACGAAAAACGAAAATTTCTGGAGCGTTTATCTTAATCGTACGCACCATAACAGTTACGCGTAAAACTAAAGGCGGCTACAGACTATATGATTTGGTCGAGTCGACAGGATAAATTGGTCGGATTAACTGCAATATCAGGTCGTGTGTAGGCGTGTCGTCTGACTTTAATCCTGTCAGGTTTTGTCAGGTGGCCGTTTCATCTGATCGCCCGACCGACCGGGTCGGCCCGATCAAATCATATAGCCTGTAGCCGCCTAATGTTACAAAACCCGTAGTTACACGCTTCCGTCCACGCTATTGCTTTACCCCTATTATCGATTCCTATTACGGGAAATAAATACAACTACGCGTTCCGTCCGAATCAATCGTGCCGTCCGGTATCTACACATATTTATTTGTACACGTTTTCTCCCTATGTTTGAGCATACGTAATTATCTACGTTATGATGTACGCGCGTCGTTGACCGTGACTTTTAAAACAAAAATATGGCTCGATAAATTGCCGTTTTTTTCAATAACTAAGTCAATTTAGTTACGATTTACGCTTATTAAAACGAAACAAATGCGCTAACGAAACATATTACCCGAATACTCTAATTCAAGCAGGGTAAATTGTAGTTCGATAAAAGTATTATAATCGTTTAATAATTCAATATCAGAACGCGCGTTGCTAAATATCGATTGGAAAACTACGAACAAGTCGCTCAGGTAGAGAGTTTTGTTTGGACGCTATAATTTGAAACGATTCGTTTTAGGGAAACTTCTACGTCAAAAAACTCGAAAATCGAATCGAGTAACCCACTAATACTATTCTAAACGTTTATTTTTTTTCGAATCAATTTCAAAGTGTGGGACATCATTTCCGAATCATTCGTATTGATTGAATAGGGTCGACTAATTGTCTGGCACTTTAAAATAGAAACCCGAAAAGTTGTAAACCTACATCGCGTAAACTTCGCGTCCTAACGACGAAATAAATAATTAAACCGACGCCGTTAAATACCAATCGTAACGCTTAATTAAATAATCGACAGCGTACACGTGTTGCGAAATTAATCGCGTTGTATTACCGACTCTCGTCATTTTATAAAGTAAACATAATTGTACGACGGTTGTTCGGTTGTTTTTTCGTCGTCGTTCGAAAATTATCGAATATATACCCTTTTTCTTAAAACGTTTAAAAATATTCCAAACGGAGTGTACGAAATTGCGTTCGAAATACTCTCGTGGAACGTTTAAATCAAATTGAAATTACCTCTCTCGTACTATTCGAAAGATATTCGAATAATTGTTAAAACGTATTATATTAGAGAGACCGTGTTGGTTCCGGAATATAAGGCCCCCTTACATATAATCGGCCCCTATTCGCACCTACACTTCTATCGCGTCATACACTCTAAACCATTATTTCCGATTCGAGATCGTAACCGTATGTTTTACTCTATAAACAAAACGAAAGTGTTTCGTCTAGTTTATAGGCTACCCCCTTATTATGGTTAATAATGTATTATTCGAGAAAATGTTGAAGTTTGAACTATAAAGTTAATTTCGGAATAGTGTTTAGGTACGCCGAGCGTTTAAATCTATCGTAAAACAATTTATTCGCGACTAAAACAGACTTTACGTTCGAAATCTCGTCCTAATATCTTCGAATTACACGTATTGTCGCGGTAACGGTAACGATATCGCTGCGATCTATCGTTTCCCGCCGTGGCCAGAAGAGTATCGTGCGAGACGTAACAAAATAAAACCAAACCCACTGAGGCGGGGAAACGCTCTATCCATCGGTTCCCTTCGTAAAACCGCCAATGGCTCAGAATAATAAAACGTATTTTTCGTTAATAGAATAATAACAATCGTAACGTATTGTTATACGAAAGCCATGATTTATGTATTAGTTCCGCTGACCACCGCAGGATACTAATAATAATATACATCGTTTACGTTGACTGTGTTGTACACGACATGCAGGTACACCGCGTACTGTATACATAATATGTTTCACGACGTAAAGTTCGAAAATTGTATTAACCTTCGCGATAACCTTAGCGGCCCATGTCAATGTCGTCCAAAATAAAAATCGTTCTTCCACGCGCATGTGTCGTATAATGTAAAACGTATAAAGAACGTTTCTTGGGGTAACGCCGCGACCGAAATTCTCGTGTTTAATAATTCGATAAGTTCGACGATCGATACGGTAATTACCGAATTAGAAATTATATTAATTGTACACGCGTCGATTACGGTTTATGGTTTTTATTATACGTATTTACGGTTCCGTAATGGATAATGATTATCCGTTCCTTCGCACTTCGTCCAGATAGTTTTTAGAGGTTCGAGGAAGCTTCTTTACACTCCTGCCGAAAATAAATATCGCTTTTGAAAATCGCCGTCCCTCCCCACTCCTCACACTCGTTTATTGATTATTTAAGGGCGATCGTAGTGAATTTCGATAAAACGCGGCCGCGGAAACATTTCCAACGTTTAAAGTTCGGAAGTCGATCGACCAGCGAATAAATTAGACATTTTCTTTGATATTTATATATTATGCCGGTAGTTTTGGACTGTTTCGTCGTACTCTTTGATTTTCATTACTGTTACTAGTATTATTGTTTAACCTAACCACTCGATTAAAATTAAATAAACTATATCTGGTACGTATTGAAAGTATCAAAAAAAAAAAAACCACTTTTCCCTTTTTATAAATGTTTTACTACGAACATGCATTTTCGACTATCGCTGAACAATACACGCCAGTACCGAAGTAGTAACCAATAGCGTAGTACAACGGCACGCGTCACTGATTATTATTGACCGGAGTAATTTTCGAAAATTATCTGATTCGAAACTTGGAACGTAACGTCCTGTACAGCCGTATTTGATGTATCGTGGGATCGATAAACCAAATACGTTCGATCGCGTAGAAATAGACGATCAACCAGACCGTGGTGGTTAGAGTAAGAAAAATACCGTCCCCGTCCGCAACAAATTGTCCGCGTTATCGCCGAACACGAATAAACGAAATTGTTCGTAACGGGCGTGTATAATCTACGGGGCCGACCACTACCCGTGCGAGGGCTTCTTATCGTTTGTTCAGCGAATGGATGGTCTTCCGAAATAAATTTGTGTGGGAATTCACACAGCACCGATATAATAGGTGACCGTTTTCCAATGCCCGATAGATTTCAATCGGGTTTGTTTTTGTTTCGTCGTACTGTACGAGCGACCGATATTTCTTTTATTAAAGTGGTCCAACGTTTCAATCCGACATCGACCGTGATTCACGTCGATTTTTATAGGTTATGTACAAAACAACGTAATCGATAGTAGAATCGGAACAAATAGATTATAAATAATCGTCGGTTACGTAATAGCCACATACAATTAATATTATGTACGTAATTTGTAAAACTCGAACGAATCCGTTTACAATTTACAAAAAAATTTAAGTACGACCACAATTTCGTAGTTGTAACAGTAACGATTTATGAACGGTTTTGGAACGCGTAATAATCACCACGCACGAACGTGAACGAACCGAGACGACAAGCGCCCCCAATTTATGTATACGGAAAAGACGACGTTGACGAATTTTCGACGGTCCCGTTATTTTTGAGCCGGTCCGTCCGCCGTAAAATTCTAAATCAGTTCGCGTTTACGATTTGGCGGCGGCCATGCGGTTAGCCGCGTAACGTTCGATATTAATTTCGAAAAATATTTCGTCGCGCCTCGGAACCCAACTGCGAGCTCGTTATTGCCCCGCCGAATATGCAAACCACGCGGGGTGTACGGTATATACAGTCTCGATGGCGGGTGGACGGGCACCGTGCGCGTACGAGGTCGGCGGGACGACGTATTTCGGTGTACGAGGTATTTATGGCGGTGGTGGTGGTGGTGGGGTGAGTTGTGCACGCGTCGTCACCGCCGGCGTCGGTCTCGTTTTCAATTAATTAAACCCGAGGGAGCCAATCGTCGGCGGCGTGCACGGTACACCTGTAGATACGGTACACTACTATTGTCACGGTTATACCAAACGCGCGTGTTGTGACGCGTCGTCGTTTCCGGGGTCGGCCGAGTCCGTCAAACGGCGACGTCCGGACGGACACGCGCCGTCAAAATTATTATCAAACGACGACGGATTTATAGCAATCGGAACGAATGTGACGAGGTGTGCCGACGGCGGGCGGTTTAATTTCGACATCGATTCCAGCGCGCGCGTGTGTGTGTGTGAACTGTATCCCGTCGGACAAGGCGAGCTGGAGAGGTACCGGGCGAATGAGAGAATCGTCTCCCATCCACTCAACACGCGCCCTGCAGACGGACCGGCGGCGGCGGGTGAATAATAAACAACGTAGCGCGTGCATAACGTTTCGGTTGAAAACACACGAAACGGCGGCGTCCCGGCAACGTATCCATGGCAACCCGCCGAGACGATCTAACGCCTCTACCCCGCGCCGAAGGGGGCGCGCACGCACGTTACGTTATACGCGCGACGCGTTTAGGTGCGCTTCGGAAGGTTCGACGAGATGACGCGGCGGCGGCGGCGGAAAACGGCGTCTCCCAATTATAACCGGCTCGGTAGACCCGCCAAACGGTTTTCTTTTTTCCTTCGTTATTATTTTTCTTTTTTTACCCACACACGCACACACGCACGTATATATATAGACTTTACATTTTCACCTTACTAGAAAGACGATGTTATTAATTTTCTCTTTCCTCTCTTTTTTACTTTCATATATACATGTTCAGTTATAATAATGACATTCTCGGTTTATACGATAGAAAACACTGAACACGATATTATATTGAGTATATATATGTATATAAAAGCTCAGCTGGTCTGTTAAATTTTATTATTATTATTCGAATGGTTGATGATATTGTCGTCGTCGCAGTAAGGGATTCAGTGTACATTCCGCCACGCCATTCAGTGTCACTCTATCCCGCCGTACAGACGTTTATACGTATATCGTACTGTATTATATACATACACGTAGTAAGTAACGCACCCTTTCCTGTCGAAAACAATATCTCAACGCGCGCGCCATATAATACGAATTCCGTGTTTATTGAGATTTACATACATAACCTGTTGAAAATCTCGCGTCCTATTATTTCGTTTCATTTTCCGTTCGCCTCCGTTTTTTTTTTCTATTTACGGGTTTTTTTTTTTGTTATTTCGAATAAACGTATTTTCGAAGAACTCGATATTGACGAAATATCGACTGCCGATACGATGGATTTTGCACTAGGCGGAGTAGTAGTAGTAGTAGTAGTAGTAATAATAATAGTGCCCCTTATCTTCGGTTTCGATTTCAAAAGTTTACGTAGCAGGATTTTGTTGGTAAATTGGGTTTTTTAAGGCGTTTATCCGGAAAAACATTTTGAATTTGCGACGAATAATAGCAAATACGACGTCGATATTTGTATTAAATGGACGTAATTAAATGAATTACGTTTGACGCAAAATGGTGAACCCGATTGCGCATTTAGAATTATTATGCACGAGTGAAAACAATTCCCCCTATACACACACACGCGCGCGCATCGTTAGTTTTCAGTTTTATTTTCCATTTTCTTTGTACTCTGGTAAATTTTTGAATACCTTAACACCATACTATGGCGTTTCTTCTTGGCGCGATTTTATACGATGAATAAACTCGTATATACAACTCGTCACTATAATTTAATAATAATAATTAACGTAAAAAGTAATTTTTCGTACGTCGAATGTTTAACAACAACAACAAAAAAACTAAACCTTCGTTTTTATATTATAAGATTTTACAAATTTGTTTTCTGGATCGTTATAAATATTTCTACGATATTGTCATAATTTAATATTTATGCTGAATCTCGATATCTACGAATACTCGAATCAAAACGTCTATCTTTAATGCGCGATTTAAAATAATTTTTTATCGTTTTTAATTTTGAACGAGATTTTTCGGTAGCAAAATATTCCAACGTTACACAAAACCATTTCCAAAATAAACAATATCGGTACGTTATTTTTATTTTATATCGTTAAAGTTCTCGAAACTGTTATAAATATTATCTACAAAATCAAAATATTTTTAAAATGTCAAAACAAAATAGTATTTTATAAGAAAATTGTTCCTAAAAAATTTCCGTTCTTGAAAAATGTTGTCACCAAAGTCGTTTACCTTTTTCGCCTCAGTTGCACAGACACAGTAAAAGCACAAAAACAGTAAATTGACGAAAAATTCGCGTCGAAGAGAAAATTATATTAACGAAAATCTACGTCAATACTAAAGCAATCGTTATTTTATATCTCGGTATTGATAAAAGTCAATTTTTCTTTCTTCAAATAACCGTATGTACATTACTTAGACAGATATACACATACGTACGGATATTTAGTAGACCGATTTCCAACGTACAAAATGAATTATCACGGTAGGGGACTGAGTTAGGCACCCTATATCAATATTTATTTTCGAATCCTTAGGTTCGATGTCGTGCGCACACGATTTCTAAATGTTACAAGCGCAACGTCAAATATTCACTTACTCGGAACTCATTTCCTGCTCACTCCGGAAGTTTATTTCTACCTACCGCACCACGAACGTCTGTGCGATGTTGGGTAGGAAAATTGGATAACATCCAGACTGTAGCTTTTGGCCGTATCCTGTACGTTGTGATGTTGAGACTTTCAAGGTACTATATAAACCCAATAAATTAAACGCGGAGAAGTTTCGTTATACTCCTCATTTAACAGTCTGGTACGAAATATAAAACCCGATTTATTAACGACGGTAATAAGAATGTACCGGACTTTATTCTCGTTTAATTGTTTCGTAAGGTGTATAGAAGGATGATAACGTCGAAATTATATGAAACCGAATGATTGATTGTAAAGTGTTCTTTTTTTTTATAAATATCTATAAATAATTTAACGTCGCTTACGTAAAATACCGAAGTAATTCTGTCGAAACAAACGCTCGGCATTTTCGAAACGATCAACGACGCGCCGGTTAACGCGGAATAAACAACGGCGAATTATCTTTTAAAATATTCGTTAATCGATACCGTCGAAAAAATCACGTTGTCTTACGACAAACTTTGAAAAGTATCTTAATTTTCTGTCCGAGTTTTTTTTATTTCGCTCAACTTTTCGATACGAAAATATCAAATACCAACGGTGTTCACTTACACGAATATTTTTCGATCCGATTTATTCACAATACGTAAATTCAGTTTTAGAACGCCTACCGTTAATTTGTACGTAATAAAACGAACAATCGGCAATTTACATAATCGTAGACATTTCGTTAGTGATATTATTATAATATAAACCTACGACCATACCTATACGTATTACTGCGTCATTTTATTTATACTCTTTTGAAAATATCGGGAATTTCCAGTCAATTTTGTTAAAGACGTTTCGACTGAATAGAAGTAATAGTTGATCCTCTACGTACATTAACGACGAGCAACTTAATAATGTCGTGGTCCGTCTTGTTCGTATACAGCCGGGTGTGTTTGGTTCGCAATTATGTCGTCTACAGCGATATATTCTAATTTTGTAATTTATGTTCAATTTTTAACTAATCGAGCACCGAAAATTTAACGGACCCGTGCGCGCGGTAGATGATCGAATATTTTTATCTAATTTCCGTTATACATTTCCCATGTGTACGCTTCCCTTCATTATCGCCTTCACTTTATACGCACATATGCGGGTAAGTGAACTCAAAAGGGACTTATCCCCTAGTTTGCATTCAACCCTTCATTAGACAAACCTCGATGGCTTTAATACCTTCCAACGAAAGTATACACGTCTTATACGGTGACGGAATAAAACTTGGGGAAAAAAACAGTCTTTTATGTGACGTACACATTTTCCACGACGATATTTTCAAATTATATTTTTAATGAAAGCTTTACACGGCCAAACAATTCTGTCTTCTTTGAGTCCTTAATAATTACTTAAAACGTGCTAAAGTTTTAGTAGAAGGGCTACACTTTCATAGTGTATAACTTTTAGACCTCGAGCTTTTAATTAAACGGGAGTTTTGATCAATGTTTAAAACGACTGTATAATATGTTTTTAAATAACGCCTGGTAAAAAAAAACAACCGATTGCTGATAGGAAATATCAAACGTGTTATTTTATTGTAAAAAAATGTTGTTTACCAAAAAAAATGGTTTTTTGTGTTAATTATAATTTTAGCAGTTCTCGTATTAGAGCAATATGTACAATTGTAATATAATTTTTAAAAAAAACCATAATAATATATATTTAGTAACAAAACGTTTACGGACAAAATAAATATCGTAATACTTTTTCGTGCGCTGGTTAACACACAAAATCTTCGGGACTACTTTAAATTTTCACAAATAATCAGGCTAAATGTTGTAAAAGTTTCTTAAAATTAATTCTTTGTTGACTCCGTCGTTGACGTTTGCTAATAAATATTTAACTAATTCAAAATCTATCGAAAGCGCATACAATTAAATAACTTTGGTCTATTATCATAAGCCAAACGAACAATAAACGTCGTTAACCGGAGATCGTAGAAGTTAAGCTTAAACAAAACGCGTTTATTCAATTCTACGTAATTATTAATATACTGGCATTTAAACGGAATACGGGACTTTAAATTCATATAACATCGTTTTCGGAACTTATGTGTACATTAAAAGAAAATGACGAACGAAAAATTATGTCGCAGAGGCGCGACATCGTTAAACAAGAAACGCTGACGCGGTATATTATCGCGTTATGATTCGCGACTTCCCGTAGTTATTAAATAATTACTATCGACGAAATAATATAAAACGAAATGTGACGAGATTTTGTATCCGCGAACTAATTGATTATGTCTTCATTTAAGAGGGACGAATTATTATTAAATAGCCGTATCGAATTATATATCTCTCTTGTAATAGTAACATATTTTTAACTTATTAATCTTACATAACTGTAACATGATAGTCATATTGATATTTTGTTTTTATACGCGACATAAATATATATATATATATCGTGTTAATTTACAAATATATTACCAAGTTTTCGTTGAAATCGATTATATTTCATATTTATTTTCGAACCTCCATATAAGTCGCACAATTAATGTCATAATTTAACGGTAAAATTGTCCTTCTGTGAATGAAACACATAATACGTATAAGCGTAAAGGTTGGTTTGTTGATTCAAAATTAAAACAATTTTGTCCGTAGTAACTAACTTAACATCCATCACGGGCGGATTATTCAAAGGAATAAAATATTATAAAAAATGTTATTTTTTCGGATTACTATTAGTTAATAGCGCTGGTTTTAAATCATTTTTTTGGAAAAAAACCATTACGTAATCATAATGCCTTTACGTATAGATAATAAATTGATCATTAAACGCTAATAATTGGACAGTAATTTTCTATATTGCCTATAAACCACTGCTAAAATATAAATGATAACGAAGTTCTATTAAATGAGATCGATATTAATATTTTATATTTCCCTTCAGGTTTGAAAATCTTTTAAGTACATTAATACGTTACGGGCACAGCGTAATAGTTTTTCTTTTTTCTTTTTAGATTGATACAAATATTTCAAAATATCTGTGAAACGAAATTGTTGATACACCGGTTTAAGATGTTATATATATATATATAATGAAATTGTAAACTTTTTGGAACGGAAATTGAACATTTTTATTATTCGTTATTCAAACTGTAATTCTAGTTTTTTTGTAAAGTATATATATATATATATACACAAAAATGTCTAAGAACTCATTTTCATCTATCTACTAAGTTTCAACAAGTAACTACATTCATTCATCAGTTAATGAGCCCGATGCCTGCCATTTATTTTTATAATACTGTTATTCAAATGCCACGAGAAACGTACATTTTTAAAAATTTTAAATGACACAATTCTTGTTCATTTATATAAAACGTTAAAAATACGTGAAAATTTTGAAATATTTTTAAAACCCGTCGTTAATTAAAAGTGTAAAAGTTTCCAATTATAAAATTAAACACGAACTTCCTATAAAATATTTTACGTTTCGTTCGAATACATTTAAACGGATTATATAGATACATATATTACGATACGAATATCTTTCTAGTTATATAAAAAATATGTAATTGAATGAAAAAAAACTTCGAAGTTCTCTCGAATTTTATTTTATAGTTACGAACTCATTTTACGTATTTATATATTAAACTTATAACGACTTTACAGGGCGTTTTCGCATGTAGTAAAAGGAAAGAAACGCCGTCAAAGTATTTCCGGGATAGCAGCCATTTTAAACCGGAAGAGATATCAAATTTGTTTTTTTTTTCGTTTTATGATTTATACTAACTTCCTGATCCTGAGCTTCTTATATACTACTTACTTCCGGAATGAAATCGCTCCTGGCAACCTACATACACCATCATTGGAATTTCACCCTTACTTTAAACTACCTTGTATACTTTTCGTGTACTTCCTATACGCACATTTCAATACTATACATTTATATATATATAGTACTTTAGTACGTTCTACATTATAAGATCTGACACAATTACTCCTGTGAGTCATGAAACAGTACATTTTGCGTGTGTGGAGAGGGTGAAAATCGCTTTTTGAACGTTCGACTGGATTTTTGTTCCCCGGGGGCTTTAGTAGACAGAGGACGGGAACTTTGTTAGGTACACCTTGTTGGGGACAGAAAATCATTTTAAACAGCGAATATTCGGTGAGGGTATTATTCAACAGGGCGAAGTTTTTCCCAGAGGGTTCTCAGTGCCGCTCATGATTCGATATTTTCCCTCGTTTTCACTATTGTGATCGTATTCTCCGAAGTACGCTTTGTAGAAACGGGCGTCTACCCCATTTTTCACAACACCGGCACCTCCCTCTGATGGGGTGCCATAAAGAAACGACGACGATAATCGCCCGCGGACAAGGAAAAAATATACCGAACCAATTAGACCAAAGTTTTTACCATTTTTCCCCTTCGAATGTTTTATTAGTGTCTTTCCGTAAAAAGATGGCAATATTTGTTATTTGATTTTTTTTTTTACAAAACCACGACAGAGTACTTTAATTTACTGGTTGTGCAAATAATATCATTATGACAAGCGTTTTAATGACAAACTAAATATTTATTAAACTATTCGTGTCTATACAAACGTAAATATTTAATTTTTTATTCTTCAAACCTATTTACAATAAACACGTTGTGACTAAACGTATAAAAAAAACTCAATAATTACGCAAATATTTTATATATATATATATATATATATATAAACGTAAAATATCTCGTTAGTAAATAAATACAATAACGTATTCGATAAACGTAATTTATATTTATTTCTGATCGCTATTAAGGAATATATTGTCAATGAAAGACCCGAGATTAATTTTAGTTGTTTTATTATAAATGAATGAAATTAGTAAAAGTATTTATTTCTTTAAAGTACCGATACATTAAAGTGCTAATTGAATTTAAAATCTGAACACCTTTTCAGAAAATAAGTAGATAATCTTACGTTAGAAAACTTTTATGGGACTATTGGCTGCAGACGTTATTGTTCGTAATTTAATTGGAAAACTTGAGATATTCTTTGGCAGTTGCCGGAGACGCAAAATTAATAACGACTTTTGATCTACAAAGAGAATATCTTCTGGAAATGCGACACGAAGTCTGGAAAAGAGATTTTTTCAGCCCTTCGCGTAAACAAAAGGGTACAAATTGAAAACGAAAACGACACCGCGTCAGCCAGTGTGTGTGTGTGTGTGTGTGTGTGTGTGTGTGTGTGTGTGTGTGTGTGTGTGTGTGTGTGTGTGTGTGTGTGTGTGTGTGAAGGGGTGGATAATAATAAACACTCAACTGACAGATCGAGGAAACACGAAACCCTCCCTCATTCGTGGATCCAACGGTAGATAAATATAATCCTCGGCAAAAAATAATTCTCCTTTACATTCAAATAAAAAAACCTCTTGTCCTTTAGTTTGCTGTTTATCGATTCACTTGGATTCATATTAGGCGGAAAATAATGTTCGGGGAAAAAAAGTACTATGAACAGTTCAAAGAGCTGTTCATGAATAATACATGATTTCCGTTGTTAATGTTTCGTTTTGGCAACATTGACTAATATTTGATTTGCCTTGAAATGCTTCCCTTACTCAAGTTAACGCGGCAATATAACATTTTAATTGAAAATCACTGGAACCGTCTGCGGTGCATATCCCGTATAACCATTATTTCGGTATTAAACATTCAGAAATAAATAATAAAACGCGAGTAATCAGAAAGTCTGATTAAGAAGAATAGTTAAATATTAAAAATACCCTTGTACGACTGAAAACACGAAGTATAGACGCATATATTATGTACTTAAGTATTTCAATTGTAATATTTGACGTACGTTTTCCGTCTAAAATTGTTTTAATTAAAATTATTAAGTATATCGAGTTAGTCCATAATTATAAGGAATACTATATAATAGGATTATTTCGCGCGCATCGATCAAAAATGACATGTATCCGTGTAATTTTAAAGTAATTTCAATTTTGAATTTTTTAAATATTTTCCAAGAACCGTAAACGGTTTGATAAAAATTATATAATATAATAAACGATCACTTTAGTAATAGTTCGGTATTTTATAAATAAACTATTTGAGTAAATGTTCACGTTAACTCTATTATAATTTAGAAATGTGAAGAGATACTAACGTTTGCACTCAAATACTTATAACATTAGATATTAGAAAATAGTTTATTTGCAATGAAAATATAATTTCGAACGAATGTAAGTAATTCGATTTATTAATTTTCCAATATATTAAGAATTAAAATTAAATTTAAAGTCTACACGTCACTATGAAAATTGTATAGGAATAACCGATTATTTAATATATTTAAATAGCGCTAACATTTAATCGTTAAAAACCGTTTACGTTGATATTGTAATAAGTTTAGAAATATGTATAACCTTATCCCTTAGAAATTAATTATCTCCTGGTTTTTACGTCGCTAAATAAATCTCTAAAAATTCCCTTATGTCTAATTTTCACGAACAAACAAGTACAATAGGTTACGTCCAAAGAATATACCGAAAGGAAAAAATAATGTTTATAGATTAACGGTTAATACATAAATAACGTATAACATATTACCAAAAAAAAAATTGCCCTAGTTTGCTAATTATCTGTTTAAAGTTGAAAATTTCATTTTTTATAAACAAACAATAGGCGCCATCGACTCGAGCGTTAATATATAACGAAAGAATTGGAAAAAGTACATTTTACCGACCGTCCTATTTCAAACGCGTATCGGCTTTTACGCCGAATAATATTTTTGATGATTCCGTATAGATATTCCGTTTAAGATGGGCAATGTAACCACTTATTGATTAACTTTTGGCGAGATTGATGATTTATTAATCGTATAACCACGTCGTACGTTTACGGTATAAGCGCTATATATTTGTGTTTGACGGGTGTGTTAGCCGTATACTTGGATTTCCACATTTCGAAATCTACGGCGATAATAAATTAACCGAACGATTATTATTTGCACATCGTACGCCGTGCGCAAACACGTTATTCGGTAACGTTCCTGTAATTAATACGTCGTTATTGACTGGTATCTGGTACGTTTGTAAACCAATACCCTTATTTTGGGTACCCGCGTATTGGTGTTTGTATGTATTGACTTGCCGTGTTTGTAGTGGAATAACTACCGAACACAAATAGAACGGAATATAATACGGGCGATGTTGATTTTGAAAATACTTTTCCCCGGGAAAAAACCGCTATACTTCGGATTGTTAATTATTCGTGAATATTAATTCGGGACCGTAATTAGCCACGAAATCGAACGACTTTCCGACGTCGATTCCAATTAAAACGCGATTTATGCACCCGTTGGGTTACTTTTCAAATCGTAGCCTGTCTACTTTCGTGTCGAGTGACTTCAATAGTAATTCGCGTTTCCAATACTCGGCCCTACAATCCTCGATGACCAACGACGACGTCCAATTCCGCTCCACGATAATAGAAAATAGCGCTTAACGCGCAACAAAACTACTACCTCATTCTACATGGGTGACGCGGCGAAAATTATTGACTATTTGAATTTATCTCAATCATTCGCGTGTTTAAGACTCGTCGCTATACACTCCACGTTATCGTCGTGATTGGTAAACTTCGCAGTAAAAAACCACGTCGTGTCGTTTGTTCTCGGATTCGCGCCTTAATAAACAAAAGGTTATATACGTTTAACGTCCATTCGCCGCGCCCAATCATTATAAAAACAATTTTTAAATTATCGTAACTTCGGAAATTTAACGGTTTCTGATTTTATTATTCGTTCCAACGCCGCTCGTTAATTACACGAAATTAAAAAAAAAATGTAAAAACCATTTTTTTAATTACCTAATAATTGGCTAATTATTACCTAATAACTTGCATTGATCAATAATAACGAGAAAAAATATATAAACTAATTTACAAACTATCATATAGTTTCCCATAATATAAAACAAAGTATAAACCGAAACGTGTTTAAACGACTTTTTAAAAACTACGTTTACAATTCAAACGAGTAGTTCAATGTACAATAATTAACGATACCGTAGTATCGTATAAATAATAATAATAATTCTCCGTACCTATCGATTGAGTTTGATTTAGGTACCAATGTAGTAAAATACCCAGTGGACATTTTTATGGATAGTTTATATATTGTCAACAATAACAATCGCGATGTACCGTCCTATTGTATTCCTCCGAACTGAAATTTGCATCCGAATGTCATTAATCACATCCGGATACAAATCCATATTGTTAATGGAAGTCCGATCCCCTCCGTCGAATTTCTAAGCAAAACAAACAGACGACTCAATCGGAAATACAATATGACGTCACCAGAACAAAAGAATATATATATATATATATATTGCGCGTATTATTATCGAGGATATTATTTTTTTTACGCTGGGGGAAATTCGCAGGACGAGGAGACCGACCCCGTAATTCCGAAATACATTTGTGATTTTACACCCCAAGTAGTTAGGTACCTTAACTGTTGTTGTAGTATATAAATAAATGTATATAATGTAACTGACGAGGGAATAAAAAAGGAACGTCAGGACTACGAAAAACGATAGGCGTTTATAATCGACGGTAATTCCGAGTTGGAAACGTGTTCGAAATGCTATCGAAATACGACCGACGTTCGAATATTTCGTAATATTTTACATTATTCTCGGCAAAAGAAGCGTCGAGAACCCAAACGCGATTCCTATTTGTATTCGGTGGTTACGAATCCCGCGCAAAATTAGTTTCGTCGAAACTTTCCCGAAAGCAACCAACATTCACCGTGGAAAGCAATCTATTGTTTATATTATCCCAATTTCATTTTATTATCCAAAAAAAAACTATATATATATATACGTATCTTCGTCGAAAGCGTTTTCCGCGTCCATTCGTTTTGAACGTTTTATTTATCAAATTCGTGTGGGTACTATAATCAAGTCAAATTACTTCATTCAACGCGTTTACGTACTTAGTACACTAATGTTTTGGTCCGAATACTTTTGTTTAAAGACCTTATTTAATTCAAATCGTACGCGTTACGTTTATTTTTACGGTGATATCCATGTTTTTCCTTTTTCCTTTTAATTCACGTTTCGAACACGTTGCAGCGTCCGTCTTTAGATAGATAATCTCGTTTCAGTTGCGCGCTGTCCGTTGAACTGTGTTGGTCATCATCACTGACGTCTTCCGTAAGACGGTTTTCTTTTTCATAAAACGTTCGATTCGTTTTCAATGTCGACGTTTTTACTATTTGATACGATCGTATTTTTATTACTAAAGGTATTAATGATAGATTATTCACCGGACACGCCACGGTCATCGTCGCTAACGATCGTTTATTATTACTCGTTTAATTATTGGGTATCGTAATATAATTATTTTCATTCGTAAAGTATTTATCCGTTTGGGAACCGAACGCGTACGAGTGTGGCTTTCCGAACTTGTTTTTAATTTCTCTCGAATTCATTATAAAATAATACCTATTGTGTTTAGTGTCTGTGTTTGTTCACTATTCTATAGCGGTGAACAAAGCCGGTTATTCCGTGATATCGCCTACTATCGATTGGTTTTAGTGTACGTGTATATATATATAAATGATTTAGCGCTAGTATTCGAAAGCCTTTCGGGGTTCAACCTCCCGTGATGCTGTAAATTAGACACCGGGTAATTGTCCTACGCGGTTGTTCCCTTCCCCCGGACCGCACATCCAAAAAAGCTCTAGTCCGTATTATCGATAATTCTCCGAAATCGGTCAACAATCGGTGCACTAAATAACGAACGAAAAACTCCCTTCATATTTACATACGCATCTTCCACTTATTCGACGATTGAACGATGTAATTTATATTTCGATTTCGCCATTATTTTTGTAAAGGAAATATTTCACCGCCCGCCGAGCGTCGCCGTTGTGCGTACAATATTATATGGCAGATTTTAGGATTATTGTTTCCATTACATCTGAAATAAATATGCGCCGCGGTATTATATTACGTCCGTTTCAAGGTATACTTGAAATCCCTCGAGATAATGTAATATATTATGTTACTCTTCGGATTACATTCGAATTTCGTTCTTTTTGTTTATTCCAAATACTTAATTTTTACGTTTAATTTCATAACATGTTTACTTCGTTCTTTCGTTGTTAATACAAAAACGTATATATGCGTTTATATTTTCAATCAATATACTAATCTTAAAGAAGTACCGATATTCTTTAAAATCCATATAAATTTAATATTTTCTAAATTTCGGTAAAATAACGAAAATCTATTTCGCTAGCGACTGTGGGTGTGTCGCAAATGTTTTTTTTTTTTGGTAGTTTTCGATAGTTTTTTCTCAAGCGGTTAAAAACTAGTGAGAAAATCGAAAAATGACCTCTTTAATGTACCTACCATCTGTGTCGCATTATAGAACTATACTATAAAACTTTTCAAGCACATCTTCTCACCTAAACCATGATGATATAGCACGTTATACCTATACACAAAAAATACACATCATTATTAAACCAACATTCGTTGCTTTGGTCAGAATATAAAAATCACACGCAAACAACTAAACCAAATTATAACGCAAATGACCAAATACATTAGGCCATCAATTTATGAGTGGATAAGTATAAAATAAATGATATAAAATCAACTATAAAATCATATTTTTATTACAATATTTTTTATGATATAAAATAATTTAAATATTTCTACATTTTTCGATTTAACAAGGTTATATCTATCCATGGAAATAGTTCGATAAATATTTCATCGATCTCTTTGGGTTTCATAATCAACAAAATTATATATTTTACTCGCAGTGATTATGTTACGTAGGAGCATTTTAAAACTTTAAATACTACATACGCTATTTTACGATTATATTTAATGTATACATCCGATAATGAAATGTCACGTAATTAATCATAAGCCCCTGGAATAATTACAAAATATTTTGTTTACGTTCTAACTATTATACCCAATAGGTATCAGTCGAAATCGTTGTTTTAGACAAAAATTTGTTTTTGGTACGTGAAAAAGTAGCCTTGCACAACATCACGATTTGTCACTGAAATAAATAACAAAATTATTCGTATAATATTTTAACGATCATCAAAGTTAACGAAAATTTTGATTAATATTATATTTTATACATGAAGTATTTTATAAATAAATGGCGTTACTTTTCTATAACATTTTTCGTCGCTAAACAGACATGCGTCACATCTTCAGACGTATTTGGTTTCGTTGTTTTTTATCGCCCAAACTTCGATAATCGCTAAGTATTTGCTAAACATTTCACTTCAGCGGTAAAATAGTATTCAAATATTTCAGTTCCGATAAAAACGCGATTTAAATTTGCAATCGCTCTAATAACAACGCTTTAATTGAAGAAAATACTAGAGAGAGAAATACCACTTCGTGTTTTTAAAATATTTCACCGTCCGTCTCCTAATATTTCCAAACGGAATACCACGGACTGGATAACCGAAGAGACTCATTTTTACACATTTATATTTACAATTTTATCACACGAACGGTAAAACAATCATTTTACCCATTGTTATCAGAGCGCCAATGATTTCGATATTATTATAATCGGTGAACAAATATTAATAACGAATATAGTCGCTTTTATTTGTTATTTTAAGTCGATAGGAAATTTCGTTCTTTTGGAACATAAATTTTTCGTCCACTTTTACGTCCCTATTTACGTCTGCACTAATTATTTTATAATTCGAGAGTTGTCTCATTATATTTAATACATGATAATAGTAATTATTGGGTAATTAAAAACATAAAAGTACAAAACTATACATTATATGCACCGCAATGGTTGTGATAATACATAGAAATTATGTTATTTCGGTATTTTAATCCTTATAGGATTAATTCAATACTAACTAATTTTATTTCATTTTTATGGATCCGCCAGCTATCATCACGATAAAACACAATGCAAAAGTCAGGATCAGCATGGGTTTTTTATTTGGATTTGATTCACATTTTTCATCCCGACGTTTCTTCTTTGTCAACTTCCTGAAAATGTTTTTTTTCTTTGGTCTGTCAACAAAAAAAAAAAACAAACAAACCCATATATTTTTCCCCGAGTTAATAGTATGTGGCCATTTGAATGGATAACACTCAATGTTAGTAGTAGCATTTTCATTTTTTCCCCGCTTCGCATTTTCTATTTGCCCTTTATTGCGGACTATTGTCTACATGTTTTGCCTTAATTTTTTTTTCAAAAAACACGCGGTCACTGTACAATAACAAACGCGTGATATAAATAAATAAATAAAAGAGTCCGAATTTACAAAATTGAATTGAATGGTCGAAATTAAAATAACGATTTTTTTCATTAATAAACGCCCGTTTTTATAAAATGTATTTAGCACTTAAAATATTTCTAAAGACTAAATATTAAATTATAAAATTACTCGTATATTAAATTCATTATTTTTTATAAAAAGTATTATTTTATTATTCTATTTATATATAGGAGGTATGCTTTGTTTACGATATGTGTAATAATTATCGATAAAATGGGATCCCTTATGATTTTCATTAGTTAACAAAAAAGTTGTAGATCCAACTACTGTCTTCTTCCTTTTCAGGCGTACAATTGGTTTATCTCATAATAAAATGTGTGTTTAGTAGCGGGATTAGAACTAAATATTAAACTTAATATAAATAAATTATTATTATAAATTAAACCCAATAATAATGTTGCGAGTTTTTATATAAATTAAAGAAGCGAGATTTAATGTTACAATAACGTAAAGTATTAAATAAATGTCTTCGTTAAAGACTTATATTAAAAAAATATAAAGAAATTATTCTGAATCCGATAAATTACAAGGTCTAAAAATTATTGATATTCTAGAGACATTTTTTTCATACTTGATTGAACGTTAAAAACACGATATTTATTTCTTTTAAACATTTAAAAATACGATTTTTCGTTTTTTTTTAATAGTTTTTTGATTTGATTATCGATCAAATTGTTTGGTTAGTCGCCAGTAATTCGATTAAAATTTATCAAGAGTAAATCCAAGACATTTTGTTAGTTAAAAAATTGGAAATGTTTAATATCAGTATGTCGTTTCCGTGGGTTAATATTCATATATTCGTTGATTGTAAAGTAACTCGAACGGAGTTTGTATATTTGACTAAAATTTTCCAATTCGAAACTTGAACGTTAATTTAGAAAACTTTGGACTTTTAACGCTTTTAACGACTTTTAATAATTAAGGTCAATTTTGTTCGTTGAATCCATAAACATTCGCGATTATTTTACTCTGTGCGCTCAATTATTTTTACGGTATATAATCGTAGATACGAATTTTTAAACAATAAGATTAGTTAAAATAAATATAATTTGGTGAATAGTTAATTAAATGGTAAACACACGTACATAATCGAACAGATAAAATTGTTTTATAAAATACATATAACACAAAAAACGATTTATATTTAACTGTAATATCATAAATAATTGAACTTACTCCCGTTTCGCAAATTTTTCGACAAGACTATTATTATAATCGTCTATTGGTGACCCATCTTTGTCGTAGACCGCCGTAACTGTTAATTTACGTTTCAACTTTCTATTGATTATGTTCATCATAGTGTGACAGAAACAAGGTTTATAATTTAATTGAAATCTCTATAAATAATCACGAAGATAACGCGTGCAATTTATTTCATTTATGAAAGAATCGATTTCGATTATGATATTTGAACGAACGTTTCCAATTAACCAGCGCGTTGGCGGCTTCGTCGGGTAATCTCTTGTCTCGTGTGGAGTCGATAATGCGCAATAAAGGTGAATGCAAGATATAGGTTACCAACATAAAATTATATTTATGATTGCCCGTGACATTGCTTAATATTTTGTTTACTATACTATTTAATTGCCGCGCTCGATAAATTGTGTTTTAATTGTTTTGTTTGGATTTGCATCGTTTTAACATGCGTATATATACATATATAAATACTGTGTGCCAAGTGAATACGCGTTCTTTATCCGTGAACAGCCATGTAATCACTGTTATACTATGTTATATTACTTTTTCTTTATACAATATATATATGTGTGTGTGTGTGTAACTATTAAACATCCATATATTTCTCTCATTTGAATTATATCGATTATTGTCCTAGAAATAATTATGGACGTTAAAATGAATAATGGTTTAGAACATTAACGCAATAACGTTTAAATAATGCGTAGGTAATCATTATGGAAAATGAAAACGTTATCGTTAAAATATATTTTAACGAACGACGTTCAAATAATATTAAGATTTGCGTATTAAAGACTTATGAAAAATTTCATTTATTAGTTTAAAGTCCGTAACGATCAAAACTTTATTGGACAAAAAATAGTGTCGTTTTTCAGTTATTTCGTCGTTTAATATTAAAAACTCGTTATTTTCACAATAACAAAACTATTATAAATTGATATTTTTTTTAGAAAAAAAAAATAGACATTATCTATGTTTATTATTATCTATGGATAATTAATGTTTGGATTGCCTTTGTTATTTTAATAAACCACCCTGAATTTATTTTTATTATACGGGTGACACATCTGTTGAACAGTGACCGAAGAGACTAGAAGTAATGACCGCTAATTAAAGGTGACCATCCTATAAAGATGACCGTGAAACAGAAATGAATTACTTCCAAATAGATTTATCTGCTATATAAAAAGAGTAACATTTTTAAAAAAATACCGAATAATATTTTAAAACCCGTGTAACATCTATTTGATTGCGTAAATTTTAAACGGTATATATACGCGTATATTTATTCATGACGTGTTCCCTATTTTAAATGTATCCACGAAGACAAATGTTTTCCTCGTAAAATTCTAACTTGATTTTTTCTTTTAAAGTTAGATGTTTTCGTTTAACATAAATCGCCATAGTATACACACTTCCAAACGCTCTCAATTTACACGAAACACTAACGAAATACTTATGAACGTTTATGAATAAACTACTCAAACCCGTCGTGTTCATCGCATTATTGTATAAATTCGATAATATAACCTATCGTAAACGATACAAAATAATTTAACGTTTTTCTATTGTGGACACGTATATTGCATGACCGTTATTTCAAGTGTCCGCTATATAGAAGCATTAATGTATTTTCCCCGTCGCGTTTAATGGGACCAAAAAGCAAAAAATGACCGTTACTTAGGAGGTGACCGTAAACGGAAGTTTTAAGGTAATTGAAAAAACACTACTTTTGTGGAGCACAGGTTCAAATAATTCATATACCACACCTACAAATCGTTTAAAAAACTGGTAAAAACTACGTTTTATTAATCTTATTTTATTTAATTCGTAACGTTTATAATTGAAGATTATTTTTTCATAGTACGATAAGAGCGAGTGATAATAAGAATATTGACTAATTCCGGAAAACGGAAGTATTCACTAAACATACACGACGTCGACTTATTTTCATTCGTAACTAAGACGTTTTTAATTGTATTAGAACAAAAAAGTTCTCGTTGATTTAGAAATACATACATTTTATAATCGAATAAACGAATATCTTAAATCGGAATACTGGTTTTGTAATATATGTTATATATGTATATCGTAGTATTGTACAATAGTACAACAAAAAGAAAATTGCGTTTAAAATGTATCGTTAATTATGTAAACACTTTTAACCGTATTACAATTTGTATAATGTTTCGTCGTCGAATTACGCCGTACTATTAATATAATTATTAATATTATATGTTAAAATTTACGTTACATTTTTTTTGTCGGAACACTTTATATGTATAGATAATATTATTTAATTATTTAAATAAAACGTACTTATTGAAAAACAATTTCCTCGTTAATAACAAAATTGTAGACGACTAATAAATTTGTTTCCGGTATTTTTGTTTAGCGCGGCTTCGTTATAATTTTAATAAAATCGAAAATATTAATTTTCGAATGAAAGACGTTTACTTACTGTAACAAACATCACCAATCAGAGCGCCGTGCCCTGTTTTCTTACACAATTCTGTAACACAAATTGTTAATGAACAGTAATTGTTAGTAAATAGTAGTTAGTATAGTTGAATTTGTAATTGTGATTTGTGGTAACGGGTGTAAAGAGTGAATCGCTTCTGAGTAGATAATAATGACGAGTAATAAAAGATTTTATAATAATAAAACGTCGAAATATGTGTGGAATAGTTACCGAAGTTCGAATGAATATCCGATGATAACAATATTATTATTATTATTGCGCTCTACAATTTTGTTTTATATATAATTTGTCTGAAACTATCCAGCTGCTTATTGGGATTATAAAGCGGTAAATAAAATAACGTTCGGACGACCTTTAACAAAATTATGTAAAAATGCCGTTCAATTTTAAACCTGTACAAACATATAGATTCATTAATATCAGCTCTAGAGAATAACGAAGATAGCTTTTGGAATTATAAATATCTAAACTCAATATAGTTTTCGTATTCAAACTTCCTAAATTCGAGTATATTTTATCTATAACTTGTCAATGCCACGACTTTACAATTTAAAATCGAATAGAAAAACAATTATCTACTACAATAAATACAACAATATCCATCTAATTGAACGAAACGATAAGTAAATCTGTTTTACAATGACGCGTGCATTTTTTATTTATGTATTTATTTGTTTAGTCTATAAATATTTTTTCGTATAGAAGAAAAATACGCGTTTCGAATAAAATTGAAAAACATACATAAAAACCATCGAGTTTATTTAAAATAACGAGAATGTATTAACTTTATTTATTGGGGTACTTTTATGTTGATGTACTAGAATAATATTGCTCGATCAAAAGATTTATTATAAAATGGAAATATAACTGACAAAAGAAATATACCAATTTTTATCGTCAAATCAATGGGACTCTGCCGCCATTTATAGACGAGTATGATTTATGAAAACAAATATTTATTATCGTTATTAAGTATTATTTTATTGAATTCGTTTTTTAGTACTGGATGTATAAGAAATTCACAGCAAGGGCGATTCCCCTATTGATATTTCTTTTTTCTTATTCGGACTGAAACCGAGAAATATTTGTTCTCCGTTTTATAGCGGTATAATAAATAAAAAAATATTCGATAAAGCTGCTTTGTTCCGTGAATGTATAGTACCCGTACTTATAATACGACCATTATTATCGTTTTAAATTTCGTAATGTATGTGTCTAAAGTGTGCAAAATACCAATGTCATCTATACGGATACTTATGGATATACGCGACAACTAGAATACCAGTAATATTAGTCCAAAGGTCTCTCGAGTATTTCAAGTACTTACCTATAATTATTTTTAAAAACACCCAGATAATGATTTCGAAGTTAGGTACTTGTCTCGTGATATTCTTTTATCAATTTGAATTGATAAAATTGAAAAAAACAATAATAATCTTTCAAACACTTGCAAAACGATTCTAACTGACTGTACGAACTCTAAAAACTATAATATTTTTAAGTTTGAAATACGTACTTAATAAAATATATATATATATATAACTTTGAATTATTTAAGATTCGAAAACTGGTTTGATTAACCAGTTGGGTTATATAACCATTAAAAATGGTTTGATTAACCTTATATTAACATTTCGAGTCTAAATCACTAAATATACAGCATTTTCAATTTGATAAGTACTATTACACTTTACACACTCGTGTATAATATTAAAATATTATCAGTTAAAAACTGTTATTAATAAAGTAATTTGTTTAATACACTATTAAATTTATTTGATCGCCATACTCTGCTTAAAACTGATTTAAAATAGGTCTCTTGATTACGAATTACCAAACAGTATAAAATACAAATATTTCGTTAATTTCAAATTTCCGTTTTAAATAAAAACGATACCTTTCAAAGTACAATTATAATATATAGTCAACATTAGTTTTACGTTAGATATTTTATTCATAATATCGATTTACCAATTGCATTTTAAATATACTCCAACCAATAGTGGCGATAGTCAAAGTATTAATTTAATATCTACGCGTACAATTTTATTTCTTTACATTTTTTTATATATTCAAATATAAGTGTCTAAAATATTTAGTAGTTCTTATATAATAACTAACACTAAACGCATTTTTTGTATATTAGTGATTGGTGTAAGTAATAAACTATTATGCTTATAGACTCTTGTTTGAATTAACTATATATATATATAGGCGTATAGCCACAAAAATAATAAACTATAAACATACACAAACACTATAAATATCGACTATCGAATCCCAACATGTGTGTACTTATATAAGGCCTTTTTTATTTCAATTTTTGAATTGTATTTATAGCGGTATAAATAAATTTAACTCACATAATAAATCGATGATAAACGTCGAAATTTATTATTTGATATTACTGCAATAAGTATCTAAACTGTTGGCTATCAAAATATAAACGTTTTTAGTGCTAAGTTCTACATCTACTACGAAAATATCTTTGTCGACAGCACGTGTACTAATGAAAAAATATTTTATTAGATGTATAATAACGAAAGTAAACGTATTATTAAATTGATTTTTACTATTATTAACTAAAATTTTGAACGAACGTTTATTATTGTAATTTATAATGTAGTGCATATATCGTTACACTATAATTTAATTACAATTTGCAGATGTTTAGAGACGCTTAGTACCCTCAGATTTCAAATTTGCACAAAATTCGGGAGTTTTTGATAGAAGTAAAAAATATAGTGATAGTGTATATTAAGTTGTATTTAAAAGAATTGATCGCTGTTATTTACATATTAATATTATATATATTATACCGATTGAAATTAACGAATAATTGGAATAATTTACTTCGAACTAAAATAGCTATAATTGGAAGCATCAGCATATAATAATTCGAAACAAAATATTACTTTTTTAAAAATATCAAAGTATAACTTTTTAAGAAGTTAAATTATTTACATGTTTGAAAATAAATGTTAATTTTTGTACAGTTAAAACGTTTAATTTTAAATTTACTAGAAACAAATTAGAATTATACAAATTAATAATTTTTATTTTTCCAATTTATTTTTCGTTAGAATAATCCTTTAAATTTTTTTTCAAATCTACCACCCTCAAAAACTAAGCTCAATTTCAATTAACCAATTGCTATAATTAACACGAAATAAACAAATTAAAAAATATCCGGAACATATAACAATATTTAATAAATTATTGAAACAAAAATATAACCATATTAATCTAACCTAACTCAAAATAAATCTCGAAAATCAAAATTTTTTTGTTAAAATTAAAGTTTTACATTTCGTGGATGTTAAAAATGTGAAGCATAATAACATATATTAATTTAATGGCCATATTGTTTTACATTTGATTATATTAATTTTTGAAAGAGAATTAACTTTTTATTATCGGGTACAATTGTACAATAATATACTAAAAATTTTTATAAAATTCCAAAAATTCCTTAACACAAATTTTGAAAAATAGCTGTAGTTAAGATTGTTAAGTTAGACGTTAGGAAATATATTCGTTATTTTTCATAAGCGAAACTATTGTTTGAGACACAACAGAAATAATTACATGTAAAACTATTTTTATCGGGCATCCGAATGTTCATTTATTGGAAAAAATTAACGGATCGATATCGATGTTTAACCCTAATGCTGGTGTTTAAAACGCGGCTAAAGAAGTTTTACTCAAAAATGTTTACTTTTAAAAACGTAAGTAAACGACGCGATTTACGAAATTTGTTTAATTTGATTGTTCGTAATGCTTAAACGTATAAAATAAGACGCAAAAAATAAAATAAAACTAGGACAGTTCATCGTGAACAATTCGTAATAAGACAGATTTCGTCAAAAATAATTCGTTTGGTGGAAGTCTTTTTAATAAAAAAAAAGAATATATAATACAGAATAAATATTTAAAAATCAAATTAATTAAATATTATTAATTATTATACTATAAGCAAAACTTATTAATTGTAAAAACGAAATTACAATGATAAAACATTTTTAATACCCGTAAGTAATTAACTTTGTTTTGTTATAATCCTAGCTCGATGGTATAGCCAGAAAAAACCTTAGGAACCATACCCACCACCCAACCGTTAGCTATATTTTATTTATAAAAAAATATATACGTATACTAATAAGAAAATATTCCGTTATTTAACTGTTTATCGTGTAATAAATTAGCTGGCTTGTAAAATTTAAATTGATTTAGGCGTCGCTATTTTGATTGACAGTTAATATATGTACGATAAAATCGAATTATCTTGTAAAATTAAGCGTAAAAATTAAAAAATTCGACGAAAATGTGTATAAATTTTGAAAACGCGAAATCTAAAAATTCGGTAAACAAAACCTACGTAATAACTAACACGTGTCTAAAAAATTGTAAACGATCGATATAGAAACTATTTTACTTTTTTACGCAACGGTTACGATGACCGTGAGCACAAATAGATTGTAGCTTGGGGACTTAGTTTCTTGTTAACAAATACCTTTCCCCAATATAAGTCGACGATGGAGTGTTGATATTCGAATACTGGACGTCAAATAGAAAATTTACGTAAATTGTATTTATTTTCCGCTTCGCCAATTTAATTTCGTGTTGAGAAAATAAAATTTTGAAAAATATTTTTCGAGCGCGCAGAATGTTCAAAATAAATTATTGACATTTCTTTTTTATTTAGGTACGAACAAATAAAACAATTATAACTTTATAGGTATACCTGTTGCGTCATAATGTCGTTTAAATGCCAATGTAACGTTATATTGCACTGTGTGGATAATATTATACGCGCTTGAGTAGTATTCCAAATACAATATATATACGGTTCATGTTTTCATCTATATTTAACGCAACTATAGTTTTTTTACAGGAAACAGCGTGTTGTCGATTATGGTACTATTGTAACATATTTTATTATGATAGTTATTATTGTGACTGTAAAACTTGGTTAATAATAACGAATATTTGTCAAATATCTTTTACTCTTGTAATTTTATTTTTACACGAAGAAAATATACGTGTTTGCTATAGTAAAATTATTACTGATATGGCGTACACAAATCGGTAATTATTATACAGTCGTTCATTCAATATAGTATAATAAACGAGTGCTTACGGTTGTATTATGTATTATGTCAATACATTTTTTTTTATCTTTATTAGAATATATACAATCTGTACTTTTTTTTACAATAAGCATATGTGAGGTAATTATTTTTGGTGTGTAAAACATCATAAAAATATGTTACCCAGCAGTAACACTTTTTAACGTGATCTTTATTTTATATTATTATTATTATTATTATTGAGTTAAGTCCCTACACTAATTTTTTTAAGCCTTCTCCTAGGATTTCCTGGAATTTTATAGGAGTCAATGGCAAGAATCCGTTGGTTAGGATGATTAGCACGGCGGGAGCGGAAGAATTTGTAAATAGATGTAGGGAATAGCGTCTAAGGAAACAAAATTGGGGTATGGTCTAAACATAGGTCTAATAAATTTTTTATTAAATAATTTATGTTAGTTAGAATTTTAGTCACGGAAATATTCAAAATGTCCGGACGCTTGAGGGTAGATGTAGATCAGTAGGTCGAATTTTGGGGGGAGATAAATTTTTGGGAGATAGTTGTTGCTAGCTGCTTGAAATAAAGAGTCCTTTTGAGTTTATTGTATGAAAGCCCCGAGCATGATTTTCGGCGTTTAAGTCATCACTTAAAATAAAGTAACGATTGAGAGAATCGAATAAAGATTCAAATTGCGCAGGCGTAATTTTATGCTTGGGAGAGCAATATGCCGATGGTTCGGATTAATAATTACTATCGCCGCTTAGAGATAGTCATTATTAATTATGTGAGCGAATGTAAATCGAAGCAATAATGATGGCCGAGTCAGCGTGAACAATATTGTCTGAATGGTATGAGGAAATTATACAGTGACCCGGCAAAATTTCATATTGGACGTATAAATGCGTCTATGAAATCAGTGCGATATCAATTCTTTTTTCGTTTAAAGTCGTAACTAATTCATTTTTGACTAGACCGTTGGCATTCCACAGTAGGATAACTAGAGATTGAAAGGTAAACAAATTATTTGATATTTTGAACGAGAAAGCGGTCGAGGACTGTGGTGAGGAAAGATTACAATGGGTTAATAAGCGCTTTAAAATCGCTTAAAAAATTGGCTAAAAGAGTTATCTTTAGACTCTAGATAGAATCCTCCTATCCGACGAACTAGCGCGTCCCGTTCACGGTCAAACGCCTCGCAGTGAATGAGCGTATGGAACGCGCTGTCTTCCTCACCGTTGTCCGACCCGGCGTGTACGCAATGCGAACAACCGGACGACCGATCCTATGTAAAAAAAAACGTTGAAACAGCCGTGCCCCGTCAACAACTGCGTAAGGCGGAATATCATGCCGCCGTGCGACCTCCACAACTACCGTAACAGCAGGTCCGGAGGGAGCATCGACCATCGGCCACTGTTCGCGGGTGGAGAAAGATAACAACCCCTGGGAGTACATAATATTTTATACGTTTTCGCTGGCATAAACGACGTATTTCTTTCAAACACACCTACACACTATGGTTCCGTTAGGTCGTTGGTTTTTCTATCGTTAAATAATATACGATTCCCGAGGAACTGAAGAAAAGTCGGCGGTTAACATTTGTTTACTATTTGTTTTGACTTTAACGTATATTTACGTCGATGCGAGTGTACCGACATAAAATCAAAACCTGTCGAACGTTAAAATGAATAATGACCGACGAGCTTTTGAACTATATACGTCGACTTATTTTCCATCTTACGTTGACGGAACGTTATGTTTTCTTTTATTCAGAAACTATATTCTGATCGTTCGCCACATTATTTCTTTTCGCGTATTAGATATTACTATTGTTACTAAATTCTTAGAATCGACAACAATTAGTTGAAACATATTATTAATTTAATGAAAATTTAACTCGCGGACTGAGAATTTTATTGAATTCTAGGAGGGGCTACAATTTTCTTTCATAAATTGACCCGCAAGATATCCGCCTAACCTACTTCGAAAATAGATCGACTTTATACTAATTTCGTAGTTTATTCGGAATTATTCGTAGAGCGTTTATTTCGGCGTAATTTATTTTACGATTTTCGACGGTTGATGTAAAAACGGTATTTTACACTTTGAAAAGCGTTCGCGAATTTTTTGACTGAAAGTAGAGGAATTGAATATCTTTGATGGCGGGTAAGCGTTCTCCGCTCACCGTCTATGGCTTAACAAGTTCGTCAGAAACAATACGTTTAAGCTGTTTTTTACGAAAAACGGATTTCTATTAAAAACGAAATTGTTGAATAAAACATATTTCTGGTTGAAAACGTTAATTCAAACGTTTTAGTTTTAGCGGGTTTATCGTTATTCGAACAATTTTTTTAATAACGTACCCATCGAAACACCTTTTAGTTCGTGGACATCATACAGTCGCGTCGCTTCAAGTATACAGCCAAATAAACCGTCAAACGTGTTCGTATTTCAACCGCTTGGAACGCCCACGTTAAATCGAACTCGATTTCTCGCCTTATCATTTATCACCGACGGAAACATTGACGGTCGTATTATCAACGTAATTATGGATCGTGGCTCCTCAAGTACGCTTAACAATTGACAGTCGATCGACAATTCCGTCGGCCGTTGCACAATTTGACGTGTTCGCGACCTTCCGTAGTCAAACCAAACGGACCGAGCGTCCCGGGGGGGAATAAATAAACACAACGGTTTCGCGTCATGAACTTCGAGCCAGATCTGAAACAGTACACGATGTGCTCGGTGTTAGGTTCGTGTTTCGCGGATCGAGCGATCGTGTTCTTGGGCAAACACAACAAGAGCGGCAATTTGGTCGCCATGAAAAACTTCAATTTGGACAGCATGACGAAAACCGACTGTCAACTGATTCAGGACGAAATCTACAACACCAGACAGTTGATGCACCCGAACCTCATACCCTACGTTACGTCCTTCTTGGATACAAGTCAGCTGTACGTGGTGTTCCCCCTCATGGGCTATGGGTCGTGTCGAGATTTATTGCGTAACCATTTCGTCGAGGGCTTACCGGAAACAGTTATAGCCTTCATACTCAGAGACGTTCTGTTAGGACTCGAGTACATACACAATAAAGGACTCATACACAGGTTCGTTGTTAAATTTTTTTGAAATAGACGTTTTTTCATGACGTTCCATTAATGCATTTTATTTTCGTTCGGTTTTCGGGCATTATCTCCAACAGGGCCATAAAGGCGGGTCATATATTGGTACGTGCGGATGGACACGCGTGTTTGTCGGGTTTGCGTAGTATGTGCCCGATTGACAAACGGTCCAATTTACATTCGTTGCCGTTACAATCATCCAACAATTTAAACTGGTCTAGTCCCGAAATGCTCGAACAAAACCTGCTTGGATACAACGAAAAGTCTGATATCTACAGTATCGGAATTACATCGTGTGAACTGGCTAATGGCTTTGTACCATTCGCTGAAACTGATACCACGCTAATGCTTACGCAAAAAGTCAAAGGTTTAATTCCTCATTTGCTAGACTGTACTACTTGTTATCCGTATGAAGATAATGCGGCTGATAATGGTTACCAGTCTGAAGAAGCCATTGGTATGAACGCAGCACCTGTGAGCAATGTGTATACAAGAATGTTTACCGAGGCTTTTCATAATCTTGTTGAATTATGTTGTCAACGCGATCCAGAAAGTAGGCCTACCACGCCTGATCTATTAGCACACACTTTTACTAAACAAGTATATTTTTCAAATCTGTAAATAGTTTTTAATTATTTAACTATATTTTAAAATATGTATATAATACTATGTGGTTATGTGATATATATATACAAACTTGAATATGGGAGACACATACAATGAACGTTTTAAAAAGCCACACATTTCCTATTTTAAAATTGTAACTTCAATTTTTCATTTAAAAAGCCATACAATTCATTAATTACAATAATTTAAAGTTTGTAGAAAGGGAATAATGTGAAGTTGTGTAAAAAAGAAGCCAAAACTAATCTTAATATTTTTAGAAATAATACGTATTTATATTAAATTCGAGATTTTTAATCATTTTTAATATTTCATCGAATCTTAGTAATACATCTTTGTTGTATATTATTTGTTTTCCCATAGATTTTCATTGTGATTTAATAATGAGTGTTATATTTGTTTAGGTGAAAAGAGTTAACGTGAAAGTTACTGATCTTTTACGACCTGCTGTACCACTATTGAAAACCAATGTTGCAGAAATAAGTGACGATCTTGCTTCTATAGGAGGTATATCACAACAGTTAAGCGATCTTGACTTGTTGACATACACGTGGGATTTCGATCATATTGATATGGTGCAAACACTTTGAATTACCTAATAACAGTATTATTCAACAAATGTAATACATTTATTATTATATGCAATATTTATTATATAGTTCGATAATCTATAATATATGAATATTATTAGTATTTATATAATACCTAAAAAATAATATTACACTTCTATTGTACTTGATAACTGACATTTTATCTCTAAACTCATTTTCGATTAAAATTAATGTTCTATTAATGTATGTATGTGTATGCGGTTTTGTTTACATTTTTATGGGAGTAAAATAAGTGTTATAGATGTTTTACAAATAATAAGTATTCAGATTAGTTCCAATTTGTTTATAGTATTCCTACAAATTTTTTTTATAAATGCTTTTTAATAAAAATATATGAAAAAATGAGTAGGTACTAAATGTTATTAGTATCTTAAATTAATAATATAACTACTTTATTGTATTTATTAAAAACCATATATTATAATTAGATACTAAATATTATTTTTATTTGGTACCTCTAAATTTATATAGATTTATATATAATACATTTTTTGCCAAAAAATTGATCTCTTATTGTTTTATGCTTTATTAGTAACACTTAAATTCAATCATTTTCATAAATCCAATTTTACATGTAATCTTGCAATATCAAAATGTTCATAGTTTGAGTTTACAAATTAATTTTTTCATATATATGTAACATGTCTAATTGTATATTGCTATATAGATATTATGAAAAATGTATTATTACATTCTTAACCATTGCTCAATTTTTGTTTTTTGTTTTTAAATTGGTTTATTTTTTAAATATTGCAATTAATTTTTGTAGTATTAAACATTTGTAATTTATATTCTTTATTCAACTTTTCAAAAAGGCGATATTTTATATATAAACACCAAGAAAATAAATATTGTCTGTTAAAAATCATACATTATTCATTCACATATATTTGTTATTTATCTTGATGTATGTTTTATATTCATGAAACTACATTTTTAGTATTATTTTTAAATGTATATTTTGTTCTACTATTACTCTAATTATGATTACCATTTTTTATTGTTTGTTATTTATTATAAATATTTATTTTTTGTTCTTAAATAGTTATTATTTAGTTATATTATTTGCACTAATGTTTCATTTTTAATATATTAAAAATCTATTTTTTTTTTTTGAAAAATGAATTTAACAAAATAACTGTGTATTAAGTTTGTTGGATTTATATGTGCTCCTTTTCAAAAATAAAATAAAAATATATAACTAAGAAATTGTTTTTAAATGTAATTTATTGTTCTTTTAAATAAATATATTATGTTATAAAATTTCAAAATGTTACAAGTCAAGAAGTTATTGATTTAAATTATTTAATATATATACTGGTGTGACAGTGGGTTCTGCCAAATTTTAATATAACTTATTAACTAAGCATTTGAGACAAAATAATGAAACAAATTGTATTTTGTTATTTGTGTTAAACAAAAATTATTTTTAATTGTTATTAATAAAATCTTAATTTTTAAAAATTACATTACCTAAGTGGCCATCTTTATTTTCTATACAGTGGGCTACCCATTTATGTATACTGTCCATAACTCTGTAACATATTCATATTGAAAGCTGTAATTGTGTAAATCATTTTTTTTTAAACTAGTAATGTTTGCAGCTTATTGATGAACACTAGGTTTCAAAAAAAGTCCACCAAAGAGATCATGTGGTGTTTTGGGTTTGTACTTTTAAAAATACAATATAACTATGATTGTAATATCTGAATGCTGAACAACTTGCCAGCTGAATTACAACGATCAGGAGTACAAGATCATGAATTATAGTTCCAACAAGTTGGTGCTACAAGACATACCACACGTATTTTAATGGCTGTTCTTAGAAAAACGTTTCCAGTTATATGAGATTGTCCTAATTAAACACTACCAATAAGTCGCAAACATTACAAACATTAATCATTAGAGTTAAATGAAAACATAAAATGGGAAATTACAACTATCGGTGTGAACATGTTACAGGTTTATGGACAGTCAACTGTATAGAAAATATAGGTAGCCACATAGATAATGTAATTTATCTAAAAATAAAGATTTTGTTAATAATTTTAAATAATCTTTGTATTAAATAAAATACAATTCGCTTCATTACTTTGTCTCAAACACTTAATTACCATACTTAAATTAAAATTTGTCATGACCCTTCTGCCGCACTTGTATATAGATATATATTATGTTGGATATAATTAATAATTAACTAGAATTTGTTTGTAACACACTGTAATTGCCAACTTGTTGATTGATTATTTTGTCAAATCACTACAATTTATTTGAATGTTAAGTTTTCGACGATAAAAAGAAAAGACTATTGTGTTATTTATTGTTACTATTGTAAAATTCAATAAAATATTAAGAATACAATTTACAAATATACAACCGATTGATTATAGATATAATTTCTATTTAAATAATATGTATACATCAATATATTTTGCATATTGTAAGAATATAATAGATTCGTTAAAATAAAAAAAAATTGTTTTATATTTTAAAATATTTTATTGTAACACTTCGTTTAGGCTTTTACCAAATGTATAACATTTTTTTTAAATCTATACCTGCAATCCCCAGTATTAATAATGGATGTGTTGAGCACATGATATAATCAACATCAGTTTTAAGTTTTAGATTATTATTTTAGTATTACAACGAATAAAAAAAAAATTATTTTTTTTTTAAATCGCAAGACAAATTAGTAGTTAATTTGACTAGCTTTTTGATATTTTTTCTTCGCGAGAGTACTGCCGAGGAAATAAGGTTTCTTTAAAGTACTTTCCATACAAACTATACTATTAGAAAATAAGTAAACATGATTATGTAATATATTAATATTAGTAAATCGGAGTGCTTACAAATATTACAACTAAAAAAAATATTCGCGCACAAAGATCAAATAATTAAAAACGTACAACGAATAGGTACATTAATCACTTTGACCATCGTTAAAAAAAACATTTTCCTACAAATTTTGTAAAATCTTAAATTTGGTTTCACGAAATACGATTTTTAACTGTAAAACGATTTTTATAATGTAATTAATAACGATTTTACGTAGATTAAAAAAAAAACACGCGTTTCAAAACAAATCAAAATGTTTGTAAAAAAAACCAATTTCGACGCGTTTTATTGTTGTTATTATACCTATGATTTCCAAAGTAAAAACGATTATTGTCAAAATCTGTACGTTACACAATCGTCGTCGTCAGAATAAAAAACTTATCGCCTGAATTACTGGTGCTATAAATCCATACATTTTCTCCGAAAGTTGTATTCCGCGACGGATCGCAAAATTTAAACGTTCGCAAATGCCACGGAAAAAATCGGCTGGCCACCGCCCACTTCAATGACGGTGCTGCCTTCAAAAAATTCACGGCGGTACTATACGGTCGCGTACGTTATTTTAACCCGGGAAATGGTGTCGATTGGAGGCACTGCGTGCCCGCCTTGGACGGCACTTGTTCGATTTGATTATGACTCGAGTATTTACGAAATATGTTGGGCGTGTGTGATTCAAACCAAAAGTTCCTCGTTTACCCCGCGACGTTTATTTTCCGCCGTTAGTCCGCCGGTGATGCGAATTGTCATTGGTTTTTGCTTCGTTCTTTCCGTCGTTAATCCGTTAAAACGTCAACGTTGTTCACGATGCCGTCCGCCGTTCGCGTGCTTTACATAAGCGCTCTCGTTTCGTACAGCTTTTACTCAGGTAAAATGATAATTGAGCTCAAATAACGAGTGACGTTCGGGGACGAACTGCATGATTAATAATTGTTTTTCAACTTCCAGTATACGGTCTAATGTGTTGGCACTGCGATTCGTTGCACGACCCCAAATGCGTCGATCCGTTTGACAACCACACAATGCCAATGAAAGATTGTAAACTGGAGAAATTAGAAACATTTCCTGGCCTGCGGGGTACAATGTGCCGCAAAATCCGTCAAAAAGGTATACGCGTTGTATCGTGTTTTTTTTTGTTTCTGAACAAGCGTTTTTGCCAGTTTTATGACGATTTGTTTTGTTTTTTTTTATTTAGTATATGGTAAATGGCGATATTATCGAAGTTGCGCCTTTTTGGGCGAACCAGGAATTGGTGGTGATGAACGTTACTGTTTAATGCGAACAGGCACGCATAATATATTTACCGAATATTGCACTTGTAATTCTAGAGATGGATGTAATGGTGCGTTCAGTGTTTCCTATTCTATGTTGAACTTCATATTGGCACCGTTTATTATTATTTTTAGAAGACTGTAATTTTATGTTCATTGAATGAATAGTTATTGTCCAAATTAACGTACCAATGGATTCCAGAAAATAAATTCTTATTAATTGTCTAACCGGTTTCTCGTATAATATTTTTGAAATTATTTTTATTTTTATGAAGCTTGATGAAGCAATTCATAAAACATAATATTGATAAACCTCTGATTTTTTATGACAATTTCTGTTTTTTTTTTTTATAGTTGACTCTATAATGTTAACAAATTGTGATTAATCAACTCAAAAGTGTAAACGATCCGTCCATTTTTTACATGTTTAATTATCGATAATATATAGTGTAACAAAAGTTGTTTGTAATTTGAATTTTTCATATTTGTACATACATATTTATTTTTTTGATTTTTTACAAACAATTATTTAGAGATATTTTACCATTGTAATATAATGTTACATTTTTATGTTACACAAACTGATATTTATAGTATGTATGCACTTTTTTACATTTTTAAATAATGGATAAATAGATTTAACTAATTTTTAACAATATCTATTACTATCAATTTATTGACTTGAAAATTTGAGATATTAAAATAATCAAATGTATCTAAATTATAGTATATCTGAGTGTTATTTAGTAATTGCATTTTCTAAAATTTGAGATCTTTACTTTCTTATGTCTTAATATACATTTTTTATAGAATCTCATTTAGTTTTGTTCATTTTATTGTATCATATAATATTAAATTTAACGTATTTTTTTTATAATAATTGTTGATTTTAATTAAAAAGGTTATGATTTATAATATAATTTTTAAATATTTTATATAATGTTAATAAAGAAAATATTCATTTTGTTTAACTAAATGATCTAGTACATACATTATACATATTATAAATGTTTCGACTGATGTCTAAAGTAGTATAAACATATACATGTATACTTGTACTTTTTATTTTAAATATATACGATTTACAAATGTATTGTTTTTTCTGTTTTTCTAGAAGCGCAAAACAATATTATTAAGTGTTATGGAATTTATTATTATATAACAATTTAATTTTATAAATTGATATTCATTACTCGTACTATATAATCTATATAATATGGTCTTTAGAGAAAACTTTTCTCATAGTTTTGATTGTTGATTACTAATTTTTCATTTAATGTTTCTGTATTTTTATTAGATGAAAAATTATCCTGTTTTTACAGTTTCACCTACAGACAATCATTCCCTTCATACATTTACACTGCACTACAATTATAGCAATATTATTATCAGTTACAGCAATAACTGATAATCGTTAAAAAATGTTTTACATCTTAGCCTATGTGTACAAGTAGTTACTCGTAACCAAAATAGTGTACACTAGTTAATTACATCATTTTCAATATTAAACTGATTAGCCAGATAACAATATTCGTATAATATAATTTTCATTACATCAAATCCCATGTATCTAAAATTCATATTTATATTTATAATAAGAAATTATTTGGAAATGGGTTTACAATAGGTGCTCTAAAATAATAATGGCGAAATTAAAATTATGAATTATGAATCGGGAAAAAATTGTGATCATAATAATTACGAGTAGAACCTAAAACTAATTATGTTTATAAAAAATAATAACTAATTTCTAACATTGTACTTGAAATTGACTGTCTTAGGATATCGAAACTAATTAATAAGATTAACAATATTAACAAATTAAAAATTGTTTATTTATTAAATTAGTAATTTGATTTATAAAATATATAAAAAAATTAATTTCTTAGTACTATAAATTTGGACGGAATGTATTACAACTTTACAACTTTATAGATCAGTTTCTTATAATGTACATAGCAATAAATGAATACAATGTGATTATTACTATGGAAAATGGTGTAATATTAGTAGAAGAATTACAATTATCTTCTGAACAATAACATTCTTCCCAATATACTCCATTCCAATCAACTCCCCAATTACATACACCAGTAACACCAGTATCTGAAACTGATCCACAACGACGGATGACATTCCTCCAACGACCATCCCCTGAAATTACAAATAGTAAATATAATATATTAATATACTGTAAATATTAGTGAAACAATAAAAATCCAATTCCACATATGACTCACATATAAATCCTCTAAGACCTTGTTTTGTTTCTTTGACACAAAATGTGCCTGGTGTATGTGATTCATCACTCGTGCATTCTACTGGAATGTGACGATCTTTATGAAATTTCTCGTATGCACCACAATTATCTGATCCTTTGGGTTCACCACTTGTTGAACATTGATAGCATTGAATTCCATTTACTAAATAGAACAAGCTCGATTAAATAATTCTATTAATTATATACAGACGTGACAAAGGGCAGCCACACCTTTTAGACTTTAAATTACCTTTACGTAAGCACGAAAGATTTAAAACTAATATAAAACTCGAAAGTAAAGTTAACCTCATTTTCATAAACAAAACCAATTATGCAATAAATAAAAGTAAAGTTAATTTTTATTCATTAAAAAATAATATACAAAAACTAAAAAATGTCAATTGTTTTGTAACAATTTGTCATTTAGACAATTCAAAGAAAAATTTGATTACTTTAATAAATGATAATAGTTAAAATATAAACAAAACACTCAGTGATTCTCAGTAGTATAAGTACATTATTTCCAATTTATTACGGAACTTAAAAATAAATTTAATTAAATTAAATAAAACGGTTACATCAATTTTGTGTTTATATATATATACTAAACGACAATATCGAAAATAATTTTTAACTTTAAAAAGTGTTTTGTTTACAAATTTTTTCTGCCATGATGACGCCATTGTTAACATTTTTTTATCGACCATGTATGTGGATTTATATAGAAAGTACATTTACATAATTATTTCTTATTTATTTTCTGAAGTACTCAAAATTGATTGACTTATATTTTTTACAGTGCCGATGTCAAATTGTGATTTGGTTGATTGGTGACTAACGGGTAAATATCAACTATAAAAGTAGAGAGAAGAGAAATGTTCTCTTGACTAAAGGCGTTTAATTTTCTTAAATAATATTCGTTAATGACAATATTTTATTTGTGAATAATTCGTAATATGGGTTACAGTCGAAAGTAAGTTAATTGATAATTGATATTATTAATCTAAACTAATGTTTGGTTTTTTATTATATAGTTCAGTTATGTCAATGAGAGATCGTAGACGAGGACGTGATAGACGAAGTCGAAGTCCAATTCGTCGACGTGGTGGGCGAGGAGGAAGAGGTGATCCAGGCTCTAATTTACGTAAACCGCGATGGGACACAAAAAAATTAGAACCATTCAAAAAAGATTTCTATATGCCTCATGATGCTGTCCATAACAGGTAGTTATTAATTACTTAATAAATATGATATAACTTGAAGTAGATATAGCTCTACTCAATATTCTAGTGTTTGAATAATTTTATTGATCCAATACCAGATAAATATTGTTTTTTGCTTTTGAAATTTTTTAAATTATTGAATGTTAGTAATATGTCAGTTATAAGATAAATATTATTTAATTACTTTTTTTAACACATTTAATAAAATTTAACCATCTTAATCATTTAAAATAAATATTAATTATTCAACTGATATGTATAATTTTAATGCTAAAATATTAATGAAACATAATTGATATTGATGTTGATTCTAGATCAAAATCAGATATAGAAAAATATAGAGAAGAAAAAGAAATAACATTAGTTGGAGAAAATATTCCAAAACCAATATTTAAATTTGAAGAAAGTGGATTTCCAGAAATTATAATAAAAGAATTAAAGTAACACAATTGTTATTAAATGCAAATTTATTGATTATATATGTTTTAAATATTTGTTGAATATAGGAAACAAAGTTTTGTTGAACCTACTGCTATTCAAGCTCAAGGATGGCCTATTGCATTATCTGGTAATAACTTGGTTGGTATTGCATCTACTGGTTCAGGAAAAACATTATCGGTAATTATTTATTTATAAGTTATATTTAACTATAATTTATGTAATAGTAATAGGTATGCCTGATCATTTTTAAAATATTAGTCAAATTCAATATTTAAAATGTACTGTAATTTTTGAAGCTCAATCTAAGACCTATAGATTAAAATTATTGATTTTAATGTGTTATGAATCGCTATTTTAAAGTCTACAATTAAAATTAAAAACATTCAAACAGGATTCACATATATTGGATGTTTGGCATTTAATGTTGTTACAAGTTCTGTATTGTGTTTAAAAACAATGATAAATCATTATATAACACAATTAAAATTTTTGAATGATGAAATTAAGGTTTTTTTTTACAATATTTATAGACTTTTACTTTATAATTAGTATAATTTTTATTTGGTTTAATAAGAACGGAAAATGTTATATAACAGTGCTGCAGATTTGAATGAATATTACTGCTAATTGTAATTTAGGCATACCTGATGTAATAATGTATAGTAAACACATATTGAAATACATAAATGTTTTATAGTATATTATACCAGCTTTGATACATATTTCCCATCAACGAAAACTGTCGCGTGGTGATGGACCTATTGTATTAGTGTTGTCTCCTACTCGAGAATTAGCCCAACAAATACAAACTGTTTGTGATGATTTTGGTGATACATTTGGAGTTAGTAGTACATGTTTATTTGGTGGTGCACCGAAAGGTGGTCAGGTATGTATAAAATAATATATTTTACTTTTCTTTATTTTTTATTTTTAACATATTGTCTACAGGCAGCTGATCTAAGTCGGGGAGTTGAATTAGTCATTGCTACACCAGGACGTTTATTAGATTTTCTTGAAAGTGAACGTACAAATTTGTGTCGTTGCACGTATCTTGTTTTGGATGAAGCAGATAGAATGTTGGATATGGGTTTTGAACCGCAAATTCGAAAAATTATTGATCAAATAAGAGTATGCAGATAAAATTAAATAACTAACAATGTACAAATTATATATGTATTTATTTATAGCCTGATAGACAAGTTCTGATGTGGTCTGCCACATGGCCCAAAGAAGTGAAAAATTTGGCTGAAGAATTTTTAGATGAATACATACAAATAAATATTGGTTCATTAACTTTAGCAGCCAACCATAATATTCAACAAATTGTTGAAGTCTGTCAGGAATATGACAAAGAGACTAAGTTTGTGTTTCTTGATTATTTTAAAATTATATCTATAGTATCCAATATTTTATGTAGGTTAATATCTCTTTTAAAAAAGATAATGGATGAAGATGAAAAGAAGACCATAATTTTCATTGAAACAAAACGGAGAGTGGATGAAATTACAAGAAAAATTAAAAGACATGGGTAAGTTATGCTTCATTAACAAAATTATTGTAATATCAAATATATAATGATGAAATATATTAGGTATTCGGCTGTATGTATTCATGGAGACAAATCACAGTATGAGAGAGACAATGTTTTAAAAGGTTTTATTATTGATAGATCAAATTAATAATAGTCACAAAATTAAAATAAATATATTTTTTAGATTTCAGAGATAATCGTTACCCTATATTGGTTGCTACAGATGTGGCTGCTCGTGGACTTGGTGAGTAACTATAAATATTATTTTTAAAATATCAATAATTTTATTAAATTATGGATTTATTAAGGATTTTATCTATTGTAGTTCCAAATATGAAACTAAAAACTATTTTATTATAATCAAATATATTGATTTCGTGAAAAATCTTATAATAATTACTGATTAGATTTATTTCTTCTTTTTAATTAAATATTTCATAAAGTTTTATTTTTCATTGGATTAAATACTTCTTATTAGTTATTCTTAAATTTTGAAGTTTAAAATAAATATTATTTTACTATTAATTACAAAATTTAAAATGTGTATATATATATTAGCTACTTTAAGGGTATTTTCTAACTTGTAATATATTTTAAATAATGAAATTTTAAATAAATTTCATCAGATGATTTAAAAATGGAATTTCTATTTTATAATAAATTAATAATTACGTTTATAAATTAAAATCATATGGTTTATGTTTATGATAAATAAACAATTGGCTGCATTTTTTATTAACGATTAATATAAATTGTATTTATTTTTACTGATTAATTGGTAAAACTGAATTTTTAATTCTTAAAAACCAAGATACTTTATGTTTTTTAAAATTATATAATTTTTAATTTAAATTCATTATATTTTGAAACAATTGTTATACCACTCATAATTTTATAACATCCTTGGGATCACTCTGTTTTTTTCACATATACTTAAATATTATTTCACCTTTTCTGGATTTTGGTTTTATATATATATAAACGAAACGTGAATTATTAATTAAATGTTAGTTTCGTTAAAATTTATATTATATAAGTTGACATATTTACTGTTTCCATCTATTTAATGAGCTTCGTAGCATAGTTCTTAAATTGCTTTTGAAGTTAATTTAAAATTTAACAACGAGAATATAATTTATGTTTTGATTTTGTATAGATACTTTAAACGAATAGATTCGTAATTTATTGTTAGAAAAATTATTTGGTGGTATAAATATTTAAAAATTTCAAAAATAAACAATTTATACTTAAGTATACATACAAATAGTGATGGGTGCGAGATAAATTACATAGGGTAGATAAACAAATTGTTAATAAATTATATAAAAAGGTAAAATAACAAAAAAAAATGTGTATATAAAAACTATTAATCAATGGTTATACTTTTATTTAATTTTCAAATAATTTTTAAAAAATTGCTCGTACAATACAAATTATATATAATAAATGTATTATTTTGTATTTAATACCTCGTAAAAATAATTATGTTAATATTATTCAATCTATACATCAATCCTAGATTAATATTTTACTTACACTTATATTAAAAAAAAAAATGGAAATTAATTTGTCTAACTCAATAAAGAAGCAATAGGAGATAAATACGTTTTAAAAATATACAAAATTATATTTTTTTTAATTTTGCTTCAATTATTTTTGGATAAACCACGCCATTATTTTCCCTGCATACAAAGAATATTTTGAATTATAAATGTATTATAACTTATAATAAAAAAATGCTGGTTCAATATCTTTCGTGTCATAAAATCATTTGTATTTTTTTATATTATTTAAATTTTACTGTTATTCTTTTATTTATGTTGGATTTTTTTAATGACTTTTCATCGTCAACTTTTATAAACTCAATTTTTGTTTTATTAATAAGTATGAAATTTCTAAACAAATAGTTTACTAAATTATTTTTTCTTAATAATTATGATTTGCTGCAAGTTTATTATTTTTAACTAAAACCTGTATAAATTTCTATAACATCTAAATATTACTGGGTAATAATGATTACATTATAGTCAAAATTTATTATTGTAGTATTTTATTTGAAATTTTTATTTTGTATCATCTTTTAGTAATTAACATCCAAAAAATGACTAACTATCCATAATATTAGGAAAATACTAATTTTAATAATTTTTGTCAATGTTGTAATATAAGTATTTATTATGGCTTTCAAGGTAATATATTAAATGGTTTTGAGTGTGTGTCTGTTAGTATGTTGAATCTATATGGCTCATTTATTAAATTACATGGAAATATAACGCAAAATTTGTATGTACACGTAAAATGGATTTATTTTTAGAGATACCTGAAATTATAGGTGTTTGATATGTTCTGTTTTTTGTTTTATTTTACATTACAGAGGCACACACAAGCTGTACAATGCGTACTAAATTTAAAAATACTATAAAAAAATGTATCAATGTTATCGCATTGTTGACGCTGTGCCTCGAAAACGGACATGCATAATTAATTGCGTGTCGGTCTATCTGTGTGTTCGTGGCGGCTCTGGCTACTCAAGTAGTTTGAGTGGTTGCGTGCTAGCGGCAACGTGGGGCTAGTCATTCCACACTGCTGCCCCCCCCAAACTGCCGCCTCGGCCTGTCTGTGTGTGTTGTGACGTGTCCAACGTCAATCGTTGTCCCGTGTGGGGCGCTTAAACACATACACCGGATGTCGATGGTAAATAGCAAATAAACAAAATGTTAACATGTTATTTTGGAGATTTGTTACGGTGAATGAAAGTGATAATGGAGTCTTGGACAAAACAACAACATTTAACAACTACAAGTGTTGATATTTAACATTAATTTTGCACACTGTTAATGTATTTTAAATATTATTTAGATGTGGAGGATGTGAAGTTTGTAATCAATTTTGACTACCCAAACAATTCTGAAGATTATGTACATCGTATTGGCCGGACTGGTAGATCTCACAAGACAGGTACTGCTTACACATTCTTCACGCAATCAAATGCCAAGCAAGCTGCAGACTTAGTTTCAGTTCTAACTGAAGCCAATCAAACTATAAGTCCCAAGCTGAAAGAAATCGCTGATGGTTGGCGTTCTAATGGATTTTCAGGAAGAGGTAAAAGTTAATACTTTTCAAAATTAGATTAATTTTGTTAATTATGTATTATATTTTAGGTGACAGACGACGCGGTTGGAGAAGCGGTCGATCAAAAAAATCTAAAAGCCGTTCGAGAAGTCGTGATCGTTATAGGCGTAGATCAATTTCCAGATCTAGATCACGATCATATTCTAGATCAAGAAGTCGTAGCCGTTCACGATCGTATGACAGACATCGAAGGTATAGACGTAGCAGGTAATACTACTTATATATTATTTAATATGTAGGTTAATAATCGTATATATGTATGTGTGTATAAATATATAGGTTATAATTTTTTAAATTTACTTTTAATTTTAGGAGCTCGGATTAAAGACAATTAATGAACAAAATTATATTTCCAATGTGGTTGTTTTATATTTATACAATGTTTAAATTGTTTCCCTTATTTTATTTGTATTAATCAATCTTAATATTTTTAGTTTATACCACAATTAATACAATTATTTAATTTACATTTTATACGTAACAAAATAAATATTTATGTAAGGTGTGTTGATCATACAAATACCACAAATTTAAATATTTGTAATCATTAATATATTTTTAAATATCACAACATTAAAAAATAACTATAAAACAACTTAAGTTTTTAAATATTGATGTAAATTCAATTTTAATCTTGCGTAATTTAATTAATTGTTAATGAAATGTATTTTAAAAATATATAACTTCTTCTAAATGTATGTAGTTATTGATTAGATGTTTAATTAAGTTTGGCAAATTAACATTTTTATATTTAGTGTTTATTTTATATAATTATAATTTTCTAGTTGTACTTTTAAAATATACATATTGTCTATTAATATACTTATATTTATGTACGTGTTTAGGTTAGCAATCTAATAATAAATCAATTATATTTGCATAAATAGCATAAACATTCAAAATATACGTATGTAAAGGATTAATTTTCAAATTGAATTGTAAGTAGAGAACTTAACATATTTATAGATTGAATATTCTATAGAATATATTCCGTTCTAAATAAAAATAAAGAATTTGTGTCTGTAAAATAAGGTCATTCAAATATAACTGGTTACTTTTATAGATGCCTTAACTTAATCTTGCCAATAACCATTGAGTATAAGATCAATAATTGTCGGATAACTTGTTCTTATTTGGAATAAAACAGGGATTTCCAATCTTTTGAGAACCTTGATCTATTAAACGAATAAAAGTTGTCATGAGCCACATTTTTTGTATGTACATAAATGCAAATGCTTGAAAATCGAGTTAGGATATATTTTTATAATTAAAAAAAGAATTTATTTTAAAATGTTTTTTTTATGAAAGTAATGTATCAAATATTTGAATTGATTGAAGTTGTAGCAATTCTCTGACAAATTTCAAGGTGCTTATTTAAAATAATGGATTGATTCTTATTATTAATGTTTTTTATTTTTGAAAACAATTGTTTACAAATGTAGATATAATTTATAAAAATCAAATAAAAGACTGATCAAATTTTTCTTCAAGTTAGATGTCCAAATGTAACTTAATTCGTTTAAATTTGTTTTTATTATAGTAATATCTACCAAGAAATGAATTATAACAACAGCTAAGTTCTGACGTGAAAATCTTGAAATCTGTGTTTAAATTCAGTAATTAAAATCAAAATCAACGTTATTGCTTTGTAAATATAAGTTTTTGCTATTCTTAGTATCGTATTTAGCTAACGTAAGAAAATGTATTTTGTTTTCATATTTCTACTAACGATTAATGATATTAAAATTAGCGTTGAAACCATGGATTAGACATCCTTAGAATAGAGTATATTTTAAAGAGAATGTCAGCGTTTTATTTGTTATTAACCAATTGGTTTATAATAACCTAAACATACAATAAGTATATACTCAAAGAAAAGGGTCAATAGTTAGTTATGAGATAATTTAAAGGATTTCATTTATTGATTTAAGATCTTCTAAATATTGACTTGTAAAAAATATTATATTTATTTACATCTATTGGAAAAAAGTTGAATTTTTATTAAAAATTGAATATGAAACAATGTAACCTATAAATGTTATAATTATTTTTGTATAAACTAGTCTTCACTATGTTGTGCATAACCTAGACAAAAAACAAATAGTATGTCGACATCTTATCTCGATATCTTATGTTCATCATCTTATGATGAAAATTTTAATTTATTGATGGCTACTATTCATATTTTTACCTGTTATAATTATATTGTTAATTCAGTATTGTCGCTTATGTTTTAAAGTATTTATATTTAACTTTTAGATGTTTCACGGAATCAGCAAAACTATCAAAAATATAACTAAATGCTCCATTATTAAGAAATAATTGATTTTTTTTTACGATATAAGAAATGAGAGTTTACTAAGTTACTAAGATAATTATCATTGTTAAATCTATATTAAAATATATTGTTCGACGAAACAAAATGTTCTTATAAAATATTACTCTTATTTTTTTTGTAAATATTAAATTAAAATTTAGTAGTAATTTCTTTGGTGAAACAACAACATAGATATGAGAATGAATGTTTAGTTAAGGTCATATTTAAATTTTTTGGAGTCCAGGGCAAAGAAAAAATTGAGTGTTCAAAACAATTCTATCTACTTTATGTAAAATCTATGGAAAGTCCAAATTATATTAGTTTTTTATGTAACATGAAAAATTTGACGATTTGTTTGATAATATATTATAAAGTTGTAAATAATGTGTCGGTATTGTTGAAAGTTTCAATATAAAAAAAAATTAAATCTTTAAGTATTTTGAATTTAAGAAGTATAACAATGTCAATATATTAAACTTGGGTCAAATTTTTATAAATTATAAATAGGGTGTCTTTGTAAAGATTTTCATATGCAATTTGGGAATTAAAAAATATTGGATAAAGAATATCAAGCGTTTGATGCAACCCTGGTTTAAAAAGTAAATTAACTTTATACACGTCAAGATGATTTGTTTTCTTTCTAAAATCTTAAGTAGAATTTATTAGAATAGAAAACCAAATTCGTGATTTAATACTATCTATACAGTTTTTTTTTTATGTAGAAATCACTTCGACAATGAATAGAAAATACATAATAAACTTCGAAGAGAATGCTTATTTGTATTTAATTATTCTCTTATTCTACGGGAATATGAATGTTGAACGTTATTTTATTGTGTAAATAATTCACAATTCCCATGGTGTATTTTTCATTGTAACAGTGTACCTGTGTAACGCTTACGAATATCTAGGTATTCGTTTATTGTATAGTTATACATAAATTTATAAGTAAATAATATTTTCGTCGGTGTTAAACGTTTAGACTGTATCGAAATTTGAAACGTAAATCAATAAAACTACCAGTGGCGTGATTTTATCACTTGTGCCTGAATGCTAACGTTTTCCCTATACTCGGGCTCGGCTCAAAAATTTGACGTAACTTATCGGTATTATTATAAATTATTAATAACTAATGGGTGCCACTTTGTTTTGAACACATTTCTAGTTTATACCGTTTCGTTTTTTGTTTTAAACTTTACAACGTTTTGTGGTTAGGTTTTTATTACCGTGAATCATGTGATAAGTGTGATAACGGAATTGGTGAAAAACATAATTCTCGATATCAAATTATGGAACTTAGTAATTGGTGTTTAAAATTACTGTTTGCGACAAATCGCGAAGAAACGTTCAGATTTTCCGAATAATATTAATGTAAAATGGTGGTTGGTGACCATTTAAATTGTTACACCATAATTGTGTAGATATATACAAAGTACGGTATTTGATGTAATTATTAATTTATCTACTGTATGTTGTTACGTTTAAATTATTGTAATAGATATACGATGATTTGGCGATTACAGTCGTCAAATTATTTTTAAAATGTTATTCTCGACGGTATTCAAAACAAGGGCTTCGTATATCCGGCCTTGCTCTCGAAATACTTTATACTACAAACGTTCACACAGTACTAGTTCAAGTAACGATCAAAAAAAAAATATCCGTTCTACCGTCTATTATTTGTCTTCGTTAGGCGTGTTAACGGTTGGGCTTAGTTATGCAGCTGTACCATTATACAAAATATTTTGCCAGGTAAGTACGTTTTTAATAATAAATACTTGGATTTAGATTCGATAAAACATCCTCTTCTCCAGGCATTCAGTTATGGCGGAACACTTAGCCACAATATTGAAGATTCTAAAGTAGTAACAATGAAGCCCGTTAAAAATAGGGAGATCAGAGTACATTTTATTGCTGATACGTCATCCAGCATGCAATGGAGCTTTAAACCACTTCAAACCGAAATCAGAGTAATAATTGTATATACATATAGTAAATCATTAGCTGTGATCAGGATTAGGTAGATGGAGATAACAATAATGATTAATTTGAACGCTCAAATTAAAAAGACTTAATTTTCATCTATCTTATTTAAATGTTTGGTTACAACTGTGACTATAGCCATCAAGATGTTTCAAATAATTAATAAATATTTTACACGCCTTTACGTTTGTAAATTACTAATTTGTTGAAAGTTTTGAAATTATTAGAAATACATATATAGGATTATTAAGGTAAATGTGGATATTAAAAGGATTAAGGTAGACAAATGAGAATTGCATAATTCTTACCTTAAACAATATCAGCCGATCAATTGATTAATTTTTTAATAAAATATTACGTAAAAAAGGTTGAAAAATTAAAGGTTTAAATTTCTATAAAAAACTAATATATTACCTATTTAAACGAATTATTTTTAAATTGTTCAATACTCTTAGGTGAATGTTGTGTATCGTTACAATAACAAAAATATTCTAGGTCTCTGTATAATTTGATTGGATAATGATTTGAACAAATTATAATTACGTTTATAAGATCTAAATAAGTAGTAAAATAGTAAAAGAATTATTAATACGCAGTATGTCTGAAAAGTGACCGAATTAAATTAAGTAATAACACGGATTTAAAGGTAAACAAATTTATTCATATCAATACTTTACATAGAACCTTTAGTGACCGGTAAAGCTTTTCAAATGCTTTGGAGAAATCATTTTGTGGGATCGCTTTTAATTGCTTGGTATAAGCAAGGACATCCCAACAACAAATTATAACGGAGGGGGGAGAGGTTACCTCTATGAATTTACTGACGACAAATTTTTAAATAAACACTACACGTTAAGGTATAATTGTAATAGGTACTATATAATTTTTTTAAATAATAAATTTCACGATTAGGTTAGGTTAGATAGAGTGGATGGAATAAAATGGCAATTTGATTTTCGACGCAATAACGCATTTAAAGTGTCGCCGTGAGAGCTGGCTGGCACATTGTCATGCGAGAGAGTTCGACTGCCCATATTACAGTACTTACATCATATTTGACAAATACTATACACTACAGGCGCTTCGTTGCTCCCAAATGAAATTTAGCATTCACAGATTGTCTAAGATGAGTGTTCGAATAGTAGATGCGCACGCATCTTTGCAACACTTGTTATTAAACAGCTGTTGATGGCTTTCCACTTTGTTGTTATCTAACAACTCACCATTTAATCCCATGTATATTTGTATTAAGAGATGTACTTTCATCATCGAATACCTGCTGTATTGTGGAATAATTTTCTGCAAAAGATATTTAAAGTCGAATACACAACATTTTATTGCCCTTTCTTTGTTACACAGTACAAAGCCTGTACGAGATAGCACGACACATTGTTCACAGCTGAATATAACTCGAAATTGAATTGACCAAACGCATTGAAATTTCATATAGGTATCTGATAGACTTTGTACTATGTGGTGCCTTTTAGTTGTACGAGCAATAGCGCTACTTATATTGACTTTAGAAATTTAGTTCTGGAACTTTGCCGATGTACCGTGTATAATAATATTTTTACATAAAAGAAGACAGCTTTTAAAAAAAAAATTTTTATAGCAAATGACGATCTATTAGTAATTGCTATTCATTTACAAATTTAATTAAAATATTGGGGAACCTATTAATTTAAAAATTCGTTAAATATTTATGACGCCGATGGCATTTTTGTTGTTTTAAATATTGTCGGTATATTACACATTTTACTTATATAACCCAACCATTAGGCATTATGGTTTCCGTAATATTATTATTATTATATGCGTTTCAGTTATCACCAGGTGAAACAGCTTTAGCGTTCTACACAGCTAGGAATCCATTAGATAAACCAGTTACAGGTATCAGCACATACAATGTTGTGCCGTTTGAGGCGGGGCAATATTTTAATAAAATCCAATGTTTTTGTTTCGAAGAACAACAATTAAATCCAAATGAAGAAGTAGTTGAAAAAACAATTGTTTATTGTATTAGCTACGTGTATATATATAATTTAAATTTGTTTTAGGTGGATATGCCGGTGTTTTTTTTTATTGACCCCGAATTTACTACTGATCCAAAAATGGAAAATATTAATGATATAACACTATCGTATACATTCTTTGAAGCCAAGCAAGGAATTAATTTATCTAATATTTTTAATCGTTGATGACTGGTAATTTGTTACATTTTTTTATAGTAAAGTTTGTTAATTAGGTACGTGCGTTATTTATACAAATTTTAAAATAAAACGTAAATTTTTAACTAATAACTGTGTTATTATTGTTTCAATTAACGCTACATCGTAGTCCGAGTAATCTAAATTCAGTGTCTAATAATTTAAACTCTAAATATTGAACGTCGCTGTACCATAAACACATCTAGTGTAAGATAATTGGCGTTAACAATACTAGCGTAAACAATTCTTTTTGTTAATCGCGTCGACTTTTTTAAATGTAAATTCTTAATGTAGTTACACCGTTGATCATTTTGCGCATAAATACCTATTGATATATTAAAAGACTTTAGTTCCAAAGAGCGTTATAAATTTGTTTGAGAGGATACTATTGCTGCATTTGTCGCCTCTGTCTATATAACGGGCAATGATATCAATTTATATTTGGCCAGATTTATGAATGGATTTCAATAGCGTTTGAACAAAACTTAAATCCCAATTATTTCACATACAGTAGGATTTCAAACATTTTGATCAGCTATTTTCAAAACAGGTGCAATAGGTTTTTGTGAGGTATAGTGCGTTTTTCATATTTAAATTATCGTATTCGGTGTAGGTTTACATTCTACAAATGTTCGTTTCGTTAAATTTAGATCACTATATATATAACAATATTCACCGTAATGTTTCAATTTCGAGCGTCTAATTATTTGTAGAATTTCTAATTGAAATTATTGTAATTTATACCAAAGTAACTTTTTTAAAAAAATATATCTTAATTATTTCAAATATTATAGTAGCTTTTTAACTAAACGGTGTTAATAAGTTGAAGGAATATTTCGCTTATATTCAAATTTAAAATATCGCTATTAAAATTATTATATTCGTTACAGATTTGCGTTCTAAAACTGTCGATTTTGTCAAATTTGGATCATTGAACGTATTTTCTAAGATATTCTAGAAAATAATAATCAAACGTTTAATAAATACGTTGGTTTTTTATTATTCGTTTAATTATTTTTCACGGGTACTAAACTATTACAATTTTTATAACAATTTTGCTAAATAATTATTCGTATAATCCAATATTATTTAGATAACCATTACGCAATTTCATGATATAACTGCCGTTCGACATTTCAAACGTACGAATAACGTATTAATAATAAACAATGACGTATTAAGGTTTTGTAGCTTAACATTATTATTTACTTTTTTTGTGAATTTAAACGCGAGTCGGTACATATAATTTATCTACTCCTCCCCGATATCTTTTATGAGTACAATTCATAAATGTGCGTAGTACGTATTTAGTCACCGCCAAGAAGGTTAATTGTAATTTTTCTAACCAATAACGGCGTAGAAACGGAATAACAACTTTTTTTTACAAAAGCCAACTTTGGTCCTTAATTATTCCTTCAACCGCGTATTTTGTTAAATATTTAACACGCAATTCAATCGTCGTAAAAATCTAAATTTTATATCTTTAAGGCTGTACATATTATTTCGGTAATGCGCAAGAACAATTTCATTTACAAATGGTTTTTGATTTTTTACTCGCAATTTGTAATAAATCGATGAAATTCAACACGAAAATATTAACGAACAGGAGCGTGCGGATTCAATGTATAAACCTTAACGTTTATTCTTAAGCGCGATATACGTATATACACAAATACTTATAGCCCGAATATGTATCCCTGTATAGATAATATTTTTTAACAGTTTTATCGTACGAGTGAACATAATGTAACGTACATTATTATAATTTTGTTTATCGTTTAATTGACGTAATAATTCGAATAATTTATTATGTAACTCGGGCATAACGGTTGCCAGCGAGCGAAGAATTTTAGACGGTGTTTGGTATACATTGATGATAACAAAGAGCACGAGGTGGTTTTCATTGGTACATAGTCGGACACAACAAAACAACAAACGCAAAACACACTTCTTGATATTAATTAGTTTACTTGACAGGAAGTAACACTTGACAAGTATAATAATATAATTGATAATAATAATGATAATAATAAAAATAATAATAATAATCGTAATAATAATAAAAAAACCTTTTGCACATTTTCCGAAATTATCTTTTACAAAATATACATTCAAGGCTAATTGTTTTTTTTTTTTTTGCATTCTCTCTTGAATAAAAATGAAGGTATAACCGCAGAAATCAACACTCAAAAATCCGCCAAATCAGCTAAATAAACGCGTACAAATTTTAACTAAAAACGTGTGCCCAAATAAAATAAACGTTTACTCAAAAAAAAAAAAAAAAAAAAAAACAATATTCTGTAGTGTCTG
>JAIPRN010000204.1:56482-110385 GCA_025469175.1 Geopemphigus sp. TES_GeoC_2020
ACGAAAGCCCAAATAAAATAAACGTTTACTCAAAAAAAAAAAAAAAAAAAAAAAAAAAAAAAAAAAAAAAAAAAAACAATATTCTGTAGTGTCTGAACATTATTAAATTATATGGTAACAATATTATTATAATGCGAAATATTTTTTCCTTGGAAAATATTGTTTTATATATATATTCGAATATTGTCTCGTACTTAACATTTCAATCAGTTACACAGAAGAAAAAAATGTATTTACAAATCGATCGGTGTATATTATTTTTTAGCTTTTTCAAGAAACTGAAACGTAAAAAAAAAATATAATTTATACGTATTATATTTTACTTAAAGTCGTATCTATCACAAAACGAGTTTTGCTGTTAACCAACAATTTATCGTTGAAAAAAAAGAAATAAAATAAACAAGGCATGTTAACTTATTTACAAACGTTTTGTATATAAATTAAATATTAGTCTACATTTGTTTTTTCGAGGTTCTTTTTTTAAATATACGCGTGTATCATATATAAATTAAACGTCTTTTTACGGGGTAATTTTTTTCATTTTAAACGAAACAATTAAAGTGGTGTTCAACACTGACAAACGTTTTGGGGGCGCAAATTTCACGAAATATTTTTTTAATTTCAAGATTTAAAAAAAAAAAAAATTAACGGAAAAACTATTTCCAATTTATACACAGGACGCGTGTTGTAGCCAGAGATTGGTTACTACATATGTCGTCAAAAACAAAAAAAAAAAAAACGATAATAGTTTCCGAATATAATATACCAAGAAAACTTCAGTTAAAAAACATAATTTATTTGTGATATAAAAACAATGATGAGGAAAAAAACATGTAACTTGTAGTTATATACAAATAATTAGTTATAAACTGGTAAAAAAAAAAAAAAAAATCATTGTCCTTAACACGCGCGTATAATATAATACATGTAAACCACGATAGAAATTAAATTTAATAATAATTAAGAAAAAAAATATTATATAATTCACAAGGTGGAAATTATACGCGGTATAAATTTGCGCACTTCGTTTCTTTCTTTTATAATACCGAATAGGCATTTAATGGACTTTGTACAAAAGTTATCTTCAATTTTTTTTCTAAACCTTAAATTAATATATTAAAAAAAAAAAAAAAAAAAAAACTATCTTGACACTTGATACATCAGTCGTTACTTAAAGTTTCGTTTTGTGTAATTTAAAGGGCAAGGGGAGTGTTTGCATCGAGTATTATTTACAGGGACAAGGTGAGAGTACCTAACTATAGGACAAGGGCATTTCGGGGGGTTGGGAGACTAGTGTAGCGAACGCCGCAGTTACTGGCCTGAGGTAGAGGAGATTACTTGTGATTATAAGGGGGAGGATAGGTGAGGAGATAGCAAGCAATGTGACACAATAGGGTAGAGTGGGGAGGGGTATGGAACAGGTAGTAGATTGGGGGAGGAATCCGATCGACGTTTGAGATCTGTTGATCAATTATTTCTGTACTGTCAATGAATGGACCTGTTATCTTCTGTCTCGGTATAGTAAGTAAACGCTTAGAGATTGCGGCAGATTTAGGTCCATAACGCGTTCTTCTAGGTATTGTTTACCGATTCGTTGCCTAATGACTCGTCTGCATAGGTCCATCAGCGGTAAAGGTTCGGCTGAAATAACGACGATTTATTCGTTAAATTAAACGTTACTTATTTCTCGCCACGCCATTCGGTTTCCATCTACATCACGAATGACGGATTAGGTATGACATAAATATTACTTACGATCTAATCCGCCGATGTATTTCATCGTGATTTCACAGTGGCCCCAGACAGCGCTGACAATTGGGAATAATTTTCGTCCCTTAAGGCCTCTAAATGCTACACCTAGATACTGGCCATCAACGACAAAAGATAGAGTACCCTCGTCCATGTCCAAAACGACTGTGAGTAAAAACAACGAAGTTAGCGAACAATAAGTTGGAACAAGTTGGCAATTAACGACGCATATAAACGCACGATAAATATCGCACATTTGCCTACCTAAAAATTTATCCGGTACAATAAACGTCTCGTCCGGCTTGAGCAAGGCCGGATACGTAATGCCATCATAACTTTTGGAATCATGGTACAACTTATTTCGCCCTAAATCCCAGCCCCACGACTGGTCGTTACTTCCCACTAAACTCTGGTAACCAACAGAATGTAGAGGTGCTTCTTGTGTCGCGACTCCGACCACTGCGTGCGTACCGCGTTGCCTGGTCGACCAGTTCACTTCCCACACGTGCAGACCTTTGGTTAAGCCAGTCTTGCCTCTAATGCAGTCGGTGCTTTGTGCTACCGGATGCCTATGGAATGTAAGTTTATCTTCTTCCTGCGCACACAAAAACGACGACACGGTCAAGAGACGCGACATTATCGAGCAACATAATAAACGGGGAACCAACGAATCGAATTACCTTAACAAATATATTTAGAGACCTATCGTCCGCATTCCAACCGTGTTTGATTTGGACTTCTTTGGACGCCGGAGGCATATCTAATAGTATATCTAATCTGGCCGGACGGGCAAAATCTTGGGCCAGCTCTCTGGGTACTACGGGCTTGTACGGTTGCGCACTTTCGCGGCTAACAGTTTTAACTCCACCTGAAACACACACGGCGACAACGTTACACTGTGAAAATAAAAGTAACCGCGAATGGTCACGACGACAAACGCGAACCGTTTCGGATTATTAATTTGGTATAACGTTTAAATTGGGCCGCGTACGAAAAAAAAAACCGTTTAAACTTTACCGCCCCTGACGGGCCGCAATGACTCTACTCTTCGGTATTTAAAATATTATTTTAAAAAAACAAAATCACCCCCCGGATCGTTAGGCACAAACCCGGAGACGCCACCGTTCCCCCACCATACGGGGAAGATCGGACGGAATTCGTCGGTCGTCCATCGTTCCGCTTACTTTTATCTAAAACGGTGGACGAATGGTCGTCGTGATCGCTGGTGGACTGGCCGCGGGCGGACTCGGATCGTTCGTCGTTGACGACGGCCGTCGGCGGTCTATTGGTCATTATTATTACGGTACGTAGTAAATACGGAACGACGACGGGAAACGCGAACGACACGGCCGGCGAACACAAAACTACCGACCGAGGGGAGAACCCGTGCGGAAACGGCGGTACGCGCAAAACCCGAAAACGGTGGTGGGTTTATCGCGACGATTTAGGCGTAAACACACGATTATTTCCAGCGTTTTATCGCGTGGGCAAAGGCGAGGTTTTTTTTTTGCTTCCTATCGAACGATTGGCGCGCGTACGGTACGTGTACACGACGTTCGGGTCGTGACGCCGGCAACGCACGGACCGTGGGTCGACATTTTTGGCAGATAAGATAAGCGCGTTTTTCGACGCGTTCCCGTGTCGATGCGCGCGCGCCCGTGTATAACGCGATTACGACGGCGGTTCGTCGAGAATTCGACGACGCATAATTATTTCCACCGACTTTTGAACGATGGCCACGCGACGATCACACACATTTTCCTCCTCTACGATTCATACCTCGTACATCCATCCCACCACCCTCCTGGGGCCGGTACGGTACGTACACGCGAACGAACCCTACTCGCCCGGTATTACGTCGACGTAACTAAACCCCCCGGCCTTTCGGACAGCCGTCGCCGGGCCACACACGTTGTTGTAATCGGCGTCGTGGTGACTAGAGGACCTTTCTTTCGAAATTCGCGAACGCGCCGCTACGTTATTATATATTATACCCCCCGCCGCCGCCGCCGCGACCGGTGACGCCCCGCGTCCGAGTTTAACAAAAAAAAAAAAACACGGGTGAAACCGCGCGGACGTTACACGTACGCTAGCTATTTTCGGGTAAAAGTCGCGGGCGACGAAAATAAGACGGACCAAACGCGGGTAATTTGCGTATTTATCGCGATAAAATATATCGTCGACCGGCGCGCGACGTTTTTCCCGTATACCGGCAACAAACCGAATTATCCCGTTTCCGTTCGCGTCCGTTATTATTATTATTATTATTATTCTATTACCGGCGATACCCGGCCGCACCCCGGTAGGGGGAAGAGGGGCGGGGGTGGTTCGATGTTCGCTACACTCTTCACCGTCATCAACGCGTTCGAAGGGGTATCGGGCCGGCAAACGCGAGTGTGGGGGCCAAACAAAAGGACCGTTTCGAAACGAACACGAAAACAAAACCGCGACTATTATATTTCACTCGGAAATTACGGTTTACGACGACCCCGCAGTGTTAAATCCAACGTCACGAAATCGACGCGAAACGACGTTTAAACTTCTTGCCCCCGAGGTATTCTTCGACGCGAGCCGTCCGTTATATTTTCAAGCCCACGTGCGTGTTGTTGTGTTCGTCGTTCGCCTATTCAACCGTACGGCGATTAAACATCGGCGAACGAACACACACGTTGTTATACACCCTTCCTTATCCGTCCCATCGTCGCGATTCGTTCGTTACGATTCCACAACTCGTGTGGCTGGACAACGGTACCACCCTTTGTAGGAAGGGTTGTGTGGAGTATTGTTGTTGCGCTACGCCGGTAGGGGCGGGACAAACACGCGCGCGACGCGGCGGTTCGTTATCAACTCACTAGATATTTTCTGGCCCATGTTCATGGCCCGGTGGGCTCTGTTTCGTCGATGTCCTCCGCCGCCGCCTCCTCCTCCTCCTACACCTCCGCCACCTGTGATGTTAACGTACGGCGCCGCGGAGTTGCCTTTGTTCAGGTGCGAAAGCACCGACACGGACGCCTTGTAGTTGTGGCGCCTAAGCTCCCGAAGCTCAACGCCCGACGACGTCACGCGACTGCTACCGCCGCCGCTCAGCACAGCAGCAGCTGCTGCCGCCGCCCCAAGATTGCCGCTGGTGCCTACTAACGCGCCGCTGCTCGCACCGCCCAGAGCACTGCCACCGGTGCCTTTCAGTCTGGAAAATGAACAAAACAATCGTCCGTTAGAGTTTCGTTAGGCTCGGTGGACGAGTAAATAATGGGAGGGTGGGGAAACGGGTACACTTCGGCCGCGATCACCGTGTCGTCCTCCCCTGGTCGTACCCATTAATTTCGAAACGTCCGTGTAGTAGCACTAGCCGAGGAAAACACGTCGTTAACAGCGGTGTTGGCGAAAGGCGTGTGAGGGACGACACTGGCCGAAGGGATTGTTACGAAAATGTGGAGGACTGATAAATAATAAGAGTTTGTTACGTGACAAAGCGCGAACGCGTGTGTAAAAACCGTCCAATCGCTACAGGTATAAACGTAAATGGCGAACGAACGTACGACGAACGCAACGCGCCAACTACAAACCGTAAATATCGGTGGCGCCGAATCGAATTATTGAACGTCCGAGTATGGTTGCAACACGATTGGTCGAAATTCTGTACGGCGCGACCGCGAATCGTCGCGACTATTTCCAGATCGGCGACCACCATCCCAATACTCGCGATCGCGTCGAGCGTTTAAGAAGTACGTCGTCGAGCGCTAGCGTACGTAAAAACTAACCGGACGTTTGACCGCCCAACGAATAGAAATATAAAATTAGTCGTACTTTCGTCCGTACCGTTTACTACGTGATGGGTACTACACAACAACACATTAATAGACGTTTTTCGTCGGCGTATATACGACGACGGTACGGCGATAACGATAACAGGGGGGAGCGGCGGGCGGCGCTGCCGGTTGTTTTCGTTACGGGAAAACCGCGACATACCTCCACTGACATGCCGCGCCGCCGTGTATTTTCGGTAAATTACGACGTCGATAATTATTGGCCGCGTAATTAGCGCAAATCGAAACACCAATGGAGCGCGATCCAGGGAAATTTAAATCGAATTACGACGAGCTATTTTAAACGGTATTACGTAATGAACTTGAACGATATTACGCGATGTAGTAAAAATCGCCGCTAATACCGGCGGTTAAGAGTTCGACAAAAAATAAAAACGACGTATAAAAAAACATTTTACTGTCGGACGAGCGCGCCATGTCCTGACAGACGCAAGTGGGTGGCGTTTTCGTGTCCGTATAAATAATATTTCGTGGCGAAATCGTCCGATTTCCAATAATAATAATAATAAGTACGCGCACGAGAAACGAACGTTACTCCTCGCTCGCGCGCTTCCGCTGTCGGTGTATTATCGATTCATTTCGTTTCGTCAACGCGTTCGTTCTGTTTAAAACATTCGGGAGACCGAATGTAACGCGTACGCGCCGAATTTGTACATTTAATAACGATAATCGATTTAAATAAGACTTCGGCGTGCAACGAATCGATTTCACGCGAATTACGCGACCGTTTCGAACAGAAAACGTCGCCGCAGAGATGTAACAACAACAACAACAACCGGACATACGCGGGACGGTCTTGTGAAAATTAACGCTATTATTTCGGCGACAATGGGGGGAAAAGGAATGCCGATTACGTAACGAATTTCTAGTCCGATCGGTTCTCTATTTTCGTTTACCGGCCAGAATAGCTAGAAACGCTACAAGTATAAAGACTTACGCGTCGGTGTCACTGGACGTACTACTACACGTACTGCACATACCCACGCACATATACATATAAATCATTCGCTCGTTATATTTTCGGTCTCGTTACTTGGCGTTAAACTTACGCTGGATATACGCGTCGGATACAATAATAATAAAATATCGATATTACGAACAACAAAAAAAATAAACGTAACAGTTTCAAAGTCAAGGTTCGATATTTGTAGATTGGATACGCGACAAAAATAAATCGATTAACACACGCGCGCAAGGTCGAACGAAATATTTAACGCGATAAATATATAATACATATATATTTATATATTTGTACGCGCGTGTAGGATACGGATTACGACGCTACGGGTAAACGTATTGATTTATTTATTCGCGGGCCGGGCGCGAAAATAAAAAGGAAAACGCGGTTAATTAAACGAGAGTAGAGTTCATAATCGTCTCTGGAACGCGACCGGTTAACGGAAAAAAAACGAAAAAAAGAACGACGACGCCGGACCTAGATCGATTTTTCCGCTCGACATTTTCGCGCAGTTCGTGAGGCGAGGAAAAAGTTCGCGTCGCGGTTGCCGCGTGCACCACGTACGACGGACGACGATATGTGGCGGAGGGGAAGGCGCACGGCGCGTGCAGCCGATCACACAACACACCGCCGGCAGTATGACCTGGTTTATAATTCGGTTAACATTGAAAGCGCCGCTAATTCTCTCCGTTTTATTGGCCATAATAGTAGTAGTAATAATAATAATCGTCGTCGTCGTCGTCGTCGGACAACGCCGCGACATTGTTTTAAACGCCGTCGGTGCGTGCGCTTATATTATATTTGGCCGTCGTACGTTCGTCGAGGGCACATCATCCGTCATCCTTGAATGTCCCGGAGGACGTAAAAAGAAATTTCCAAACTCGCGCACCGCGTTACGTAAACAATATATATATATATGTGTGTGTGTGTGTACCCGAGTATAATCGACGACGAAATTGACTCAACGTTGGTGTTCGAAAAACAAAAAAAAAAAATTAAACGTCCCGACCGCCTGGACGAGGAATGAATATTCGTCGACGAAATTCCGGTGTCCTCCAACACGTGTCGAGGCCACCATCGACGACGGCGGCGGCACTACGGGTGAAAACACGAAATTCGATTATATTGCCGTTGTTCATTCGGCAAGCGTCGAAAACGGTCAACTTTCCATTTCGAAAACGGTCGTCGCCGTCTCCTCTTTCTCTCTCTTCACTACTAAGCGCGTGCGCTCTCGCGTTCTACCGTACGATTTCGGTAGAGGTATCGTCTCTGACATCATTTTTTGACGTGTAACGCGCGCTGCGGCCGTTCGAAAGGTACCGCGCGAACCAAAACAAAAATAACACCAGTAAGCATACACACGTTGTCGTCCCGTCAAGGGCACCGTTACCGATAATGTTTTAGCGGAAAATCGAACAATTAGAAAATCGTTTTTGAAATATTTTCCACACGCGCGTGGTAATAGGGTAGTAGTAGGTACGTACGTGCGCGTTCCTCCTTTCACGATCCAAAATTATCACCTTATTACGGGGGAGGGGGGAGGAGGAGGAGGCGGCACCACCGTAGGTAGATTCGTTTTTATTGTTATTTAGCTATGTGACGGCGTCGGCGCGCCCGCGCTGTGTTGTGAAAACAGTGAAAGTGACGGCCGTCACACAGTCGCAACGTACACGCGTACTATACGCTGCGCGCAGCGAGTACACATAACGCGCGAGCCAAAAGGAAACGGACCAAAACTACGAAATACGTAAGGTCGAAATCTGATTGCGATACAACGACGGAGGGCCACGACGAAAAACAAATGTATATATACGTATACATACAAATTTCGAGTTATTTCCAAGGGAAGAAATATCGGTATTTGAAATTATAGCGGCGCGTTTCTTTCGGGCACAATAACGTCGCAATGGACGAACGGAAAATAAGCGAACGCTTTTCGTCGAGAATTCGTTTTCTCTAAACCACGATTTCGTCGTCAGCGCCGCCCCTCCTCATCTCCGCGCACATTGGCCTTGCATATAATCGACTTCGGGATTTGAAGCTTTGCTAGCGGCGAATGTCGCACACAGCCGAGCAGCGAGTCCCACGGGGTCGTCGAACAGCAGCGGAGTTAGGGCTTCGGCAAAGGGGTGCGCACTTTCGCGTATATATATATATATATATATATATATACACGCGAGCGAACGCTGCGCCTCTGGACTGCGTATATAGTATAGTAGCGACGGTGGTGGTGTTAGTGATCGTTGGCACGCGCGCGCGTATAATGATCTCAGCTTCAAAAACACAAAAGGGCTCGTCGAGTATTGATTTACGCGAGGCGCGTACATAGGGCCTTTTTCGCGCGGTATACGCGGTAGTATATGTGACTCATCGGCGAAACTTTTTTTTATAGCGCGTTAAAGGGTCTGGGAGCGCGCGCGCGCGCGTGTGTGTGTGTAAGGGACGCGCGGTGTCTTTTAACGAGAGCATGGTTTTTCCATCGCTGCTACGGTTCGAATTTAAACGCTTATTATTATATTGATTGGTGTCTGCGCGAGTTTCTAATCGAACGAACGGTGGAGGGCGGGGAGGAAAGACCCGACCGTTACCGAAACTATAAACGGCCTACACAAATTGGAAACGGATATTATCGACTAAACAACGGGCAGTAATGTAGGTGTAGTAGTACGACTTATAACGTTGCACGCGATTTCGGTCGTCGTTCGAAACGAATACGCGTAAATACCGTACGACGGAATCGGTAGAAATAGTATACACGGACGAACACGGAGCGGCGGTTACTATAAGCGAAATATAGCAGAATGATAGGAACGCGGCAAAACGTAGAAGCCCGACCCCGACGGCCGAGGATATAACGACGACACGACGAACCGAATAATTACGCGTGTGTATAATAATAAACTGTATGACCAATACTATACAATTCCCGGGAGGGCGGAATCGATTAAAAAACAAAAAAACCGTCTCGGAACCGGCCCGTGTTTGAGTAAAAACAAAAAATATAAAAAGCGCGGTTTCTCGTTAACGGGAAAGCGGGAGGGAGGGAAATAAATAAAAACGAAAATGTTACCACCACCGGGCGGCGTGATATAAATTTCGCTTTTTTTGCTTTTTAACACGCTCGGTGGCGACGGTGGAAAATCCGTTACGGCCAAAATTGTGTGATTGCAAAAAAGTGAACGGGACAGTATAGCGCCAGCCGACACGCGAAAACCCCTTCTTTCCTCCTCCCACCGTCCGCCCACCCCACGTGGCCCTTCACCGCCATTCCGTGCGCCGATAACGCGCTCGCTTGTTCATACTTTATATATATATATATATATGTAGTTACGTACATTCACGTAACGTATTATATTCGAGCCGCTTTCTCCCGTTATATACACCCGTAACTGGTTCATTGCCGACAGACGACGACGGGATGCTCCGTTTGGCGTTTAATAATAATAATATTATACTTTTACTTTCTCCCAATATGTCCTAAATCGCAGAAACGCGACGTTTTACTGTTGTTAATATACACACACACACACACATATATATGTTTATACTTCGAGAAATCGGGACGGTGGATATACAAATATACAAATTTCGCCGGGTCGAAAATAACAAAAGCGAGATCGCGAATTTCAAAGAGAAAAAACCCAAATGTAGTAAAAGTCGAATACACGCACACACACATTGAAACAACGATATTAATATATTGACGACGAAATGGTGTTATTATATATATATATATATGTGTGTGTGTGTGTGTGTGTGTGTTTAAAGTACGAAGAAACCGTACACTTGCGAGAATCGGAAACCTGAGAAGTGTGCACACGTGTTTCACACTCACACATACGCACGCACGCACGCATGCAAGCCCAATTCGCCACGTCGCCTCTACTTTAGAACGTTACAGTACAACGATATTATGTAGTGTATACGATATTTTACACAGCCGACAACATACGCATCCGGTAGGACGGACATATGGCGGAATATATATACGCGACAGAAATCGTTATAATTTTGTTGCCGACACCGCCAAGAGGACATGCACCGTTTCGTCCGAGTAGGTATTTGGATGGACACACACACACACACACACACACACACACACACACACACACACACACATACACGGTACGCACACGACAGACCGGACGCGGCCGAACACGCGCCCGCGAAAAACAAATTACTTGAATTTCCAAACAAGTTATGGTAATGCGTCGCCTAATATAATTGCCGCGGCAACCGTTTTCCGAATCGTATTTGTCGGTAACGAAAATTGTAATTACGCGCCGTAACTATATTGACTAATATACGTATCACACCGACTTCCTCGTTTCACGATAGAGTTGCACGCACGTTTATGAAACCCGGTGCGCATAACTACGTACGCACGTATGCGCACGCACATTTTTTATAATACACTCGGAACTTATCGACCACCATTGACCACACACACGATGACGTGTACATTTTGTACGGTCCCTTTTTTCGCGTTTATAACCAGGCGGTTTCGCCGGCAAAAAAGGCGGAAGGGGAGGGGGAGATTTTCGCGAAAATTACGCAATCGGTTTACACAAGTTCCGCTCTGAAAAACTCTCGACCATGAAACGAAATTCTTTTTTTCATTTTATAGTTTTTTGTCGAGTGAAAGTTGAGTGGCGTTCTATAATATACCGCGCCGCGCGGCGGTGAGAGGAGGTCTGGTGTTGGAGCCGAGGACGTAGGACGACGCCGTCACTGCCACAGCTGCAGCGTATACGTGAGTGCGTGCGCGTGTGTGTTATAATATTATGACGAAATATCGAGCGCCAAGTACACAAAAGAGGACGAATTGGAGAAAGTCGATAAATTAGAAGAGTAGGTGGTTTATGTGTGGATCTCCGGAACAATTTGTATTTTTATAACAGCGCAACGCCGTCAAGGATTCAAAAACGCACGTGGCGATTACAGAAAAAAAACTAAATTCGCTATTAGAACCCTTCACTTCGCGTACTTATAATCGACAGACCCATATATGGTAAACTTCGTCAACTTTTTGAACGCGTTATTTATGTATCTTTGAGAACCAATAGGCGGTCTTAACAAGTGGATTATCATTGAAGATAACGTATATTATAATATATTATAATATGGCATGACGGCAGACTGTTCTCAAGAGGCGTCTCCTCGTCGTGTTCAAAAAAGAAAAACTCGTAGAAATAATATTAAACACAAAACAGGTGTGCATTGTCGTTTCGTGGTCGTCGTATCGACATGCGCCGGTGAACAATTCCATGTACACGGCGCGTGCGGTTTTACAATTAGGTATTACTATCGATGTGTATTACGATAATAATTTTTAACGACGCGGCGTATATTGTCGTCGTACGAGAACATTAATTCGTTTTACAATTTTCTTTTTTTAATATCCCGTCTGCAAAAATGACCGCATACAAAAACGAAACGTTACAATATGGCCTATGGTAACTAGAGTTTTATAACTCGTTTATAACTCTTTGTTATCCACTGTGTTTGCATAACGTAACTCGTACTCGAGTCTCGGCGAAAGCGACTGCTACGAACGAAATCTCCAAACTCCAAAAACGTATTAAACACATTCTCGCGTATCTATATCTTTGCCGTGTTTCTTTGTCTCTGCCGCGTACAACGGCACAGAAAACTCGGCCCGCTTATAAATCCCGAGGTCATATTTATATATATATACGACGGGTATTGCGCTGGAGCGGAGTAACTTTACGATCGCGAGCGCCACGCCCAACAACGTCAAGGGATTAGGGTGGAGGGATAGGGGAGCTATACGAGGAGCACAACGCACCATAGTCAGGCCACGGGTGTTGCTATGGGGATGGCCACCCCAACGCGAAAGCTCCGCTGTAGCTTTACCGATATGGAAACTTATCTGGTCCACGCGATCTCATTCCCAACATCCGACACGATCCCCCCGCACAGGCGAAAAATAAAAATCCCTAAGCACCGGCCTCTTTAGAAAAACGAAATTTCAAGAACGGAACTTTTATATATATATATATATATATAATGCTAGATTTCTCGCGTGATCTACGTGGCGAGACTAATAATATTTTTACGTTCCTAAAATCGAAATTGACCTTCGTGGGTGTGACCTTACAGATATCTATAGTATATTTATAACTATCGCCATCGTATCCGCCGGTGGAGACAAATATCGTTATTACACTCACCCTATTAGATTCCACAATTCTTTAACCGAATCTTTAATGCTAGTGTACGCTTCTTCATCTAAACCTAAATATACTGACCTAAAACAAAAAACAAAAAAAGGATTAGTTTCGAAATCTCGACACAAAAACACCTGTTGGTGCATGTTGACGTATAATATACTCCAGGAAAATATATGTTTAAGCGTATTTTATAAAAACAAAAAAAAAATAATAATAACGTTATAATAATTGTCTCTAATTGATGAAACGGGATTGGCAGATGGTTGACCCAATTTGGGGAGGTTGAGAGACAGGTGTACCGTACATCAAAGACATAATCGTAGAAACACGTCCCTTTTACGATATTTTATCTGTCCGATATTTAATTTTTATACATATATACATTATATATATAAATTAATATACCTAAATGTGTGTGTGTATATGTATATATATATTCAATATTCATACATAATTGCCGAAGGCCTTCCTGGTTCTCAAACGCACAAGGCCGGCACCGATTTCAACAATAAAAACCGCCGGTCATTATTTTGCATACCTACTCAAAATCGAATATTTTTTGTGTATAAGACGAGTGTCATATAAATTATATTTTCTCGTCGTTATGTCGTCAAGGAAGAGATTACCGGAGTGGCGGAGTCGTTTATATTTAAGGACATGATCGGTACGATAAACTTCTACTGTCAGTGCCAAGGTTAACGGTTAACGAAACGTAATATATTAATTACGAGTTTAAATTTCTTTGAAAACCATTTAAAACAATAAAATTTCGAGCCACGGCGAAGTTCCCCTGTTTCTTTTTTATTTCATTATGAAAATACCATTCGGGAAGTGTATTTTGAGAAAACGAAGGCCAACCGGTGGTACAAGTCCACGCACCAGACGTTGTTCAAAATTAAATCGCGCAATCTACTATGATAATATTATATTATGAATTGCACGGATTTCTCTGACAACGATGCGAGAACAATTACGCGTTTCCCGAAATAATATACAAGTTACGTATCGGACACTTTGGACGAATTTGGACAACGAATTTCGCGCGATTGCGACGGACGGCGTTTGAAAAACGTATTCCCGATTTTACAACGGCGACTGTGGGGCACACGACGCGACGGCGGCGAAATAAGTTTCGTGTAATATTCGTTTTCCAAAAGAAATCTGTCTGGTCGGCAACGTTTTTATATGGCCCTCCTTCATTTTTGGGGTTCACAGACTGTTTAATATAATTGGCACAATAGGCCCGGGGTCAACGAGAGGAGGTGAACACGCGGACGTATATTTGGGTAAAATTCCTCGGTTACCATTTTTCGTAGCATACACACACACACACATACACTTACAATATCTTAACGCACAAACGCGTGTGCACACATACACAATATAGCGGAAAACGAGACAACAAAGAAACCAGGTGTGACGTCACCCGAGAACCAGCCTTCGGAATCGAGTCTGGCCTTGGTAGTGGTGTACGCGTGTGTGTATATGTGTGCAGCGACTAGAGGAGAGGTGAACATACACGGCGATAGCACGTTTTGTGTGTGTGTGTGTGTGTGTGTGTGTGTGTGTGTGTGTGTGTGTGTGTGTGTGTGTGTGTGTACTGTGAGCGTACCTATGTACACATTTAATATATATATATACACACACACGTACGTACAATAACCTACGTCCCTCTCAACCATATACTAATACTACTAATATACGGCTGCAGTATTCCGTTCCGTTTTCTTTTCGAGTAGTAAAAAACGCAATATACAGGTACGCGAGTAATTTTCTACACGGTTATTGTTTATCACGCATTTCTATGTAACTGACGATAATAAGAGGAGCGGCTTGGCGGTATAACGACGACGACTACGACAAACGATAACTTCGCGGAAGTCTGTGATAACAAGCAACGATCGCTGCGTAGCAAATACCCGCCGATAAAGACTGTTAATGGAAATTTGACTCTCCCAGAAAGAATTTTTATTTAAGCTTATATGTAATATATATTATACTGTGATAATACTATTTGTGTATGTACGTGTGCGTGTGTGTTTGTATGTGTGTGTAAATTGAAAATTGGAAACGTGAGTGATTTCGAAACATCTCTCATTTTCGATGTACCGAACAAATACGATTATTATAAAAATAAAACATTACGCAAAACGATGAGTTCTTAAAAAAAAGTTTCAGACCTCCCGCGCACAATCGTGTTTGCAAAATTATTCTTGAAATCATGAAACTCGAGCCAACCGAAATACACTATATATATATATACATATTTTTTCCCCGGAGCACGATTTACCTTATTCGTTTTGTTGTTTTCACTCGTCGTTCTATACAGGAAACGTGATCGATACGATTTTGTAACCGGGGTTGTGGGCGTTTCGAAAGGCGCGTACCGCGGAGGGGAAACGCACATCAGCCGTCGAAATATTATACGGAGATTGCGTCGGTTGGGGATAGGACGGGTGTGGGGACACGCTAGTTTCATAAGCTATCGAGTATAAAAGTGTATATAGTTACACTAGGTACGCATAGACCAGCTAGCTATATAACCACCGCTGCCGGACAAGGCCGCCCGCGTCCAAGGTCACTTCCTTTTCGCGCTCGCGTTGTTCGCCGCTTCGTCGTTGTCGACGTCGGCCACGAGCGGCGTCGTTACACGCGGTCGCGTTTTCCCGTCCGACGCCGCGGCTTTCCCGGGTCCGGTGTTGCAATCCGTTGCGTAAAATTAATAACAACGACGAACGAAACAAATATTATTAATAATAATAATAATAATAAAAAAACCTCGGTGGTATACGAAACCTACTAGCGCAGACGACTACTATATTCGATCGCCGTCAAGACCCGACAGACAGAACGAAGCTAACTAAGAGTATAGGCACATTATTATACCCTTGACTTAGTTTTATATTCAGGCGCCACCGGTTGTCACGCGCGTTTCCTAACTAGGACACACATAATATATATACATATACATGTGTGTGTGTGTATTTTACAACATACATACATTTTCCAAGTTACTTTGTCGTTAGGGTTTCCGTTTGAGGTCTCCACTATGATATTGTTGTCTACACTCGCACACATATACGCACCACACCCGAGAGTAGAAACTCGTCGTTCGAATGGAAATAATAGATAGATATTTTAAGAGATCATATTGCGTATAAGTCGTTAAGTAAATAGTATCCAGAAAAATGTCAAGGAAACTGAGGCGTACGAACAAGTATTTGCACTAAAAAGTAACGACGCTTTTCCTTTTAAAATCGTTAAAACTGGGTCTAAACGCGCGATTCTATTTTAATAGACATCAATAATACTTACGGAGGAAACAATGTAGACGACATTTGGGCTCTCACAGAATTATAATCGCGATTCATGATAATAATGTTTAACTAGGAGAGTTAGTTTAATTTAATGTTTACTGAAACGAAGCACTAGAACAAATAAGAAAAAAATGTTACTTTACAGTAACTAGATATAAAATAAAAACGTTAAGGAGCCGAAAACTATACTGAGAGCGGCAGAACAGTTTAGGAAGACGACGGCAGACGACGACTAACCGCCCTTAACACAGACGGTGGGAACCAAAGCCAAATAGAAATCCTCTTCTTTCATTGTTATTTTTCTTTCTCTACGTTCCTACGTTTAACAACCGGTATCCCGTACGGGGAACCCTTTCTGGAGCGGGGTCCGTAACCGTTGTAGGGATATGATAATGTCGTCCTAATGGTGTCATCGCACCTCTTTTCTAACCGGTACCAACGAGGGGTCTCCAAACCGACCATGGATTCGCGACGAAGGTTCCGGGGACGTACCGCGCCTTTTGACTACCACTGTTATGGATAATTGTCCCGCATGAGGGATCCCGTTGTAAATAGAACCGTGTGTACCTGGGGTCCAAAGACAATTCTCCACCACCCTATTCTTAAGGTGTGAATCATCCGATACCCCCCCGAGAACAGCTGATCGTAAAATACGTATAACGGAGAAGGGTAGTCAATTAAAGAAAAACGCCGTAGTCGGTCGATTTATATAAAAACGGCGACGATTCGGTTTAATTTGTTCCATTTTTGTTGTTGTTGAAACAGTCGCACCGAAATTCCACATCGGCAAATTATCGAAAAGAGCGCAATTTTCTTTATATAAGAGTAAACGGATGAAATTCCATAATATCCGCAACGTTTATGTTGGTTAGAAAAGAAAGGTGGCGGTGGTAGTGGTGGTGGGGTTCCGGCGTACTAAAAGGGCATATATAACGACGACCCGAATGGAGGGAAGAGAAGAGAATTCGTGAATATTCCCAGGACGCGAACAACTACCAGCTGCTTGTCCCGCACAGCTGTGCTGTTTTGCATATACTTCGAAAGAAAAGAAAAAAATAAATATATATATGTCTCTATGTCTGAACACAAGCCGTATTACACGACTTTCCGATTGCGCACAAACTCGTAAAACGTAGAAAAGAAAATTCTTTATCCAAAATTTTCTATTATATATATATATATATATAGGTAATCTAACGTAAGAATCTGTGAATCATATAGGGTAATAATACTACCGTGTTAAACTTGTGTTCCAGTTGTTAAGTATTTTGTTTCATTCCATATCGACAAATAAATATTCAAATCGTGTAATATACTAAGTAAAATTAGCGTATCTTTCTTAGTTACGACGATAAGCGAACATTACGCGCAATATTATATAACAACGGGATATCCGTTTAAATATTTTGTTCGTAATCAAACACGGGCCATTTTGTTTTTAGCGGCAATTGAATTCAGAATTTTTTGCAAAATAATTTTCGTGTTATACCTTGACCCGCATAATGACTTTTTCGTTCATTCAAAGTCATTTAGAATTACACGGGGGAGGAGGAGGGAGTCACGTATGCACAATTTGTGAATAGTAAGTATTACTGCTCATTGAACAGAGCCTAGTCGGCCTTGTCCATTAACGTCAAACATTTGTACCTTAACAGGTATCGAGAAAAGAGACCGACTTGTTTGTTTGCTATCCCTTAATCATTTGAATTCGTATATACAGATTATAAAAAAGAATCGTGGAAAACTAACGGAACTCAATTGTACAAAAAAAAAACCAAAACAGAGAGGGAGAAAGGGAAGTAATTCCCTGTTACTGATTAGATAACTCTACGCGAAAGGGAATACGAGTATAACGTTAATTTTTTTCCGCTATTTCTTTGTCGTGTAACAATTCGACCGAAAACTCCCCAATGATTTCACTTTTCAGCGGAAACCAGGCGAGCGCAATTTCTAACTGCACGAGAATATGAAACGAAAAAGAAAACGTACGAAAATACTTGTACACTATTAACCGTTATGTAGCATGTATAGTTACTACACTACTTCGACTATACGGGAAATTAGGCCAAGGCGTCTTCGAAGGTGCACACACACACACACACACACACACCAGGCTGCAGCAGCTCGCGAACGACGAATTCCAATAATTGTCAAAACAGAAATATTTCTCGCGGAATATTGGACAACAGGTACATTTGGACGACGATGCGAGCAAAATGCATACAACGTATTTCATATATAACTTTGGTATTGTTACTGGACACATACGTGTGTGTGTGTGTGTGTGTGTGTGTGTGTAGTGGGTGTTTCGTCGGATTTGTTGGGGAATATAATAATAATAAAAACCACCTGGCAATACCTGCACGTACACACACACACACACGCACGCACGCATAGTCCCACACCTCCTCTTATTCGGCCATACGTCCGCCAATCATGGGCGTCGGACCAAGCGGTGTCGTCGACGGTGGCGTAGACCCAGCTGTGTGTGCGTGTGTGTGTCGGCCACACAAAAGGTTACTGGAAAAAAAATACTTATAGTGAAAGGGGGCTGTTGGTGGCGTCGGTTGTAGGTGGACGAAAAAACACACACACACACGCGAGAGCGACGAACTATAATATACAACTATATACGAGGAGACAGATGGTACGTGAAAAGTCGTCGCAGCTGAATGCCTGGTGCCGTACGATAAAAGTACATAAACGCCATAAAAGACGACGAGAACAAAACAAAAAAGACGCGTGACCTTTTATCCGATTTTTCGAAATCGTTTTCCGACGCAGCTCATCGTAATACGCCGTGGCGACTGTTGGATCAGGCAGGAATAATGTGAACAGCCCCGCTCCCCAACAGCAACGGCACTACGATAAACTTAAGGAATAGATTTTAAGGTCCGTATCGTGACGAACAGTGGGCAGGTTTGATGTAAAAACTGGAGCATTACCAGTGATTTTTTAGTCAACAACTTCGTTAAGCGCCCAGTGATATAATATATATATATATACAATAAACAAAGAACGACTAAACACAGATGGCCAGTGCACAGACTGGCAACGTTGTGTTTGGTGTGTTGAACGCGAGTGAGTGAGTGACGAAGGGTGGGGGAGATATCTACCTCTTCCGATATTTCTCTCACACGCACGCTACAACGACAAACGGGCTTTTACGTACGCGCGTCGACGAGACTATCCGCCGCGGCAACCTAACCGTTGTATCCGCCGTCATCGTTTTGTTATAACCGATTTTCAAAACCGTAACGCATATTTTGAGAACCACCGCAAACACGACGGAAAGACGACGGCGGTTTCTCCGCGAAGGGTTCTCCGCCGTTGCCTTCGTCGTCGTCGTCGGAGAGGGTTCTAGGGATTTAGGGTGCGCACCGCTACCACTGTCATGTCCCTTTTTGCTCCGCTCCCTATTCTTACACGATGCGAGGGATGCGGCGTTAACGACATTTTTTCGAGTGCGTTCCGAAAGTCATACGCACAATGCGTCGGTAAATAGTAGCGGCGACGTATAAAATACAATGAATAATATATATCGCGTTCTAGACAACAACTGCCTTGTTCCGACTGGTCACTGTCGTGTTCACATGGGATCGATCTGTGATAAAAACCGTCAAATCACACACACACACACACACACACACACATACACACACACCTTGTGTGTCATGTCGAATGACGCGTAAAATTCCGTCGAAATTAACAATGTCGATTTTACGTACGCACGTAGCCAACAATTTTAAAAGTTTCCGCGGACACCTGACACGTGTAATAGGCGATACTTGAATCTATCCCCGGGAGGGAGGAGGGTAGTGATTTCAACGTTATTCCATCAAGCCACGGCTATACAATACATATATGTACTGAAATCGGCGAATCGAACGGCGCGCGCAGACACAACTGAAAAACATGCACGAATATTGCTACGGTCAACTATTGGTATCGAACGCGATTATTTATTTAGTTTCCGGTGGTGGGCGTGAACGTTAACCTATTTTTTCGGCGCTTTTCGACCAGAGAACAACAAAACGCGGGCAACACCACCGCCGAACGCGGACAGTATATAGCGTATCCCGCGTATCGTACACGCGACGATAGGCTGCTGGTTAGACCATTAACAACGTACGTTCTTCGCCCAAGTACCGAGCGAGCACGCCAACTCGTGTACATAGAGTACACATCGGGGACGCGACAACACTGCGGCGAGTATTCAAGTGCATTTTTACATTGTGTGTTGCGCCCGCCGGAGAACGCGTTTATCATGGCGTAATATACGTAATAGAAAACTGCGAGGGGAGCTTTTTTAATTTTTTTTTTTTTAATATGTATTGTGTACGTCGTCTACCCGCACCGCTGCCATCCCCTTTCGCGTTTGGCATACGCACACACCGTCGCCGCGATGCCGCCACCGGCCCTCCCCACGCGGCACTTCCTCTCTGGAGGGCATTGCGCAACCGAACCGTTACAACAAAAGGGGGATGGTCGTTTCGCTTATAATTATACGCGGTGGCGGCGGTGGAGGTCAACGTCCCTGCGGCTCGTGCTGACCACCGGGCCCCGGTCGTCCCGGGGACCGAACGCGGCGATTGTTTCACGCGACCGCCGCCGCCGCCGCCGTTGTTCTTGATGTTGTTGTACGCGCTGGACATAGGTGGCAGCGGGGCGGAAGCGAAAAAACTTTCACTGCTTAAATAAAATATATTCTTTGTGTTTCGGGGAAAAAGAATACACGACAAACGCACCAAGCGCGCACGACGTGCGTAGTTAGCAGCAGCTGTTGTGTAACGTTGTAGCACGCCGCTAGCTCCCCTTCTCCGGGCCGGTGAATCGGCCCGAAATAAAGCCCTAGTCGTGGTCGCCAGCGGTGAGACGGAAAGGAAAAAACTCAGAAAAAAAAAGAGAACGGCGGTTGTGCGTGTATATTATTATATGACGCGGCGCGCCGGGGATATGGGTTCAAGGGCAACCGAAGCGGTTTTTCAAGACCGGTTCAATAAACGATGGCGCGTCCGCTGTTGCCGCGCGTCAAGTTCTACGCGGACGTACGGCGACATCGACGATGGATACACGCGGCCAGAGACAACGGCGGCGGCGGCGGCGCGTCGGGGTCGCGGCGAAAAAGTAACCGACAAATAGCGAAAAGCCGAAAAAGTAACGAAATTAAAAATTCCAAGGAAAAACGGTTTATTGTCTCGGATATTATTACGCGATATGGGAAAAACTAGAAATAAATATATACGGGGGCCGGATGATTATTTCGAAAATAAATTGTGTTAAAAACTATTCGACGACGGCGGGAGGGGAGGGGGCAAGTTTTAATAGTATTTTAACGTTGTCGTTATTGACAACGGCGATACGTTATCAGCGTGGTAGACGACACAAACCGATTATCAACGAGCTAGTGTAGGTATTTACCTAGTTTCCATGTTGTTACCGGCGACTGCCGTGTGGTACAGACGGTGGTGATGTATCCGGCGGTGATGTCTGAGGTGATTAGCGGCGGCGACGAACGCGGGCGGCAATACGATCGGTCGAAAGCACGGCGGCCCAAGCACATACGGCACCAAAAGCACGACGGCGGCGGCGGCGGCGGCGGTGGCGGCACCGTCACACCGGCAGAGCTTGCCGAAATTACGCGACGCGGGCGAACACGCGTCTAAACAACTGATACTATTACGGACACTGCCGCCGTTGATGGTAGTGATCGGGACACCGGCTACGACGAATATCCGACCGCCGCAATAACAGCAATAACAACACGCCGGGCTATCCACTACAGGCAACCAATAAAGCGTCGTCGTTGTCGTACTATTAGCAGCAGCAGCGGCGGTTACGTTGATACCAGCAGTGGTGGCAGCAGCAGCAATAGTAACGGCGGCAGAAGGCGATTTCGTCGTGGTCGTCGTCGTCGTATTCGTTGCTGCTGTACAGTGGCAAGTCGGTAAAACCACTGCTGGCATGACAAACCGCGCGCTCGACACGAACTGGCCGTCCTCCGGACTCGCGGTGAGCGCCCGCCGACAGCCCGCACGCACACGCGCCAGTCGGATAAACTGTAGTCGACTATCGATTTTTTTCTCCTCGACGCTCGCCCACCCGCTCGCCCGCCCGCCCATCCCTCCAAAAACGCGAACCACGTAACCCGGCAGTCCGCGCCCCGCAACACCATCACTGCCGCCGATAGTTCGCCGCTGAGCGCCGCGCGGCGGCATACGTATCGCCGGCAATTGTCGCCGTACGTACTTACGCACACAATCGATAGTCGTGCCATCGAACTAGTCGATTGTTTTGTGTTACGTGCGTGTTAAAAAAGGTGCACACACATATACGCGCACGCAACGCTCGCGCGCCCGCGGTGGGATTGTACACACGAGGAGTGTGCCAACAGCTGCGCCGCCGCGCGCGTGACGTGCCCCGCTCCATTGTGACGCCCTTGAATCGCCGCCGCCGCTAAAGCCGAACACACGGCGGTAGAGAAACGAACACGCGCACAAGGGGGGAAGGGGCGCCCGTCATATGCACGTCGGTAGCCGGTGTATTTCTTTCGATATTTTTCGGGTTTTGGTTTTTTTCGTTTTCGTTTGAGACTTTAGCTAAACCTGTATGAGCTTACGTTTATTATCATATCGTCGGCGACAAACGTAATAACGACGCGCATTATTACGGCGACGTTACGACCGTACATTACATACGAGCGCTTTCAGATTATATACACTTATCATCGTAGTAGTCTGTGTATAGAGTACTCACGAAACAACGCGAAAAAAAGAGATATTTTAGCTACCTCCGTGGAAGTATTATCGCTGCAAACATACAAGCGCGCGCGACAGTAATAATTACGGTAAATTTTGTAAAAGTACGCGTGACGTTTATTACGAGTACACTATAATAACGCGACTGACACGAGTATATTTCACTGTGTTTTATCGTCGTACGCCATATAATACGCTATATCACGTCGCAATAAATTATTCAAAACCGATACTACTACTACTAATACTGACACGGCGTCGTACACACGCTAGTGGTGAATTTACGCATGTATATTTATTTTCGAGTAAGGTTGTCGAACGAAAAATACGAAGAAACACACGCACGATACACCTACTTACACCGTACCTACCGTTGTTAAATTTGTCGAAGCGCGGGAGTTTTTTCGTAACTTTCGTAACGTTCGTATAAAATACTATCGGTGTTTACTAAAAACGCTTCGTAAATCACACGTTACGGAACACATAGCGTTAATAACGCGGAAAAATGCGAATTTCTATAATTCGACTAGGGGTGGTGGCGCTGGAAGGGAGGGGTAAGGGTAATCTTAGCTATCTAACGAATTCGACTGACCATTTGGGCCTGGGCCACTTAAAATGTACGTATCGCTATAACTTTTTGGTCGGGACGTGAACGGTAAACGAGTTGTAGTAGGCGCGCGCGTGCGAACAAATTTAATTACAATTCATCGGAAGCATAATTTCGATATTGTGGTTTCCGGGGGTTATTTAACGTAAATATAATGGTGTTCGGGGGGTGAACTCATGGCGTAGAAATATACTCGAGAAAACCGGCTGGCACGGCAATCGACGTTTACGGCGGATTTTTGATAAGAAAAAACTACATACAACAGCGTGAAATCGATAAACGACAATATTAGCGTTCCAAGGAAAACATTATAATTAGTTCTTTTTAAGCAAATTGTACGCGCGACGATAACAACACGGTTTACGTATAAAATGAACGTTGTATTATAATAAACGCACTTACGCGCGCGTTACATAACTGTTGACGAACGTTACGAACTCACGACGACAGATAATAGATCGAATATTAGAAAATACAATATATTTAACCCCCTTCCCCCCAAGTTTAGAAGAACACACGTGCGTCTGCCACGCCGACCGCTAAGTGTGCAATAATTTCTACCTACGGTGACAAGATTTTCGCGCAACACTCGGTTGTCGTGTCGATCGTCAGCGGCTCGTCGTCACTCCGCGTCGCCGTTATTTTAGCGGCCGCTTCCTTTTACAAAAAGACGTATTGTAATAACGCCGCGCAACCGGACACGCGTACACGTGACTAACAACATTTCGCGTTCAGTTTTAACGTCGTCGAAAAAAATACGATAATAACGCGTAATTTCGTGAAACGTTGTATTCGTCGCTAGTGGTATAGCTCAAGGAGGAGGTGATGGTGGTGGTGTTAGGTGTTCATATCGGCCTCGCCGCACCCTCGAAACGTTCGCCACGATTTTGTTCGCGTTATCGAATTTCACCTTTATGATTTTTACCATTAATTGTAACAAACCCGCTGTATACTATGAACAAAACAACTGAAATACGTGTACGTATAGAATACGAGTAACAATCGTGCGTGCCCTTTTTTCTTTCAAAAACACCCGCGTACGTTTTCTTCGTACACCTCCACCGCTGCTCGTCGCATATTCCAGTTCATTATACGGCGGCGATCAAATGTGTACGAAATTATGAAAAATACGACGAGCGTATTTTCTTTTCCAACCTCCCTCGTTGTCGCCTTTTTATTCGCCGCTTAGCCCGAATATAAATAACTATATATACTTTTTTCCGTCTAAAAACAGCGGTGTCCAGAAAACCGGGCCGCGGCGTTATTATATTTTCAGTAATTCCGTCGCGAGCACACGCGCCGCTTGCACGCGTTCTACGTAATAACAACACCGCAACGACGGTACACACGCCAAGAATTCCATACATGGCCCCAGCCGTCTCAACGGTAGTAATCGCGTTATTTTGTCGACGTTGGCGGGTATACGACGACGACGTTCGCGCGCGGCCGTTTAACGGCTCGACGACGGCGTTCGTCGAACGAGAAAAATGCCAACTGGCAACCGTTTTTCTTTCGGGATCGCCGGTCGACGGCGTCCGCGAGTCCGGGCCCCGCTGTTTGTTTTATACTCGATTCTGTCGTTTTTCTCGTTCTTCCTTTCCGTTCATTCCGCCGTTGGCGGTGCTTCCTACTCCACCGTGAATTCCCCATCTTCCCACCACCACCATCACCACTAACCCAAGCAACGCTCTTTTTCCCGGACCCAATGATAAACCCGCTATGCCGTGCGCACGAAACGATGCCAAAAACCGAACCGTTGCGATGGCGACGACGGTTTGGTACGCGTCCAGAAAAAAATCTGTCGGACCAATATGTGATCTTCCGGCGAATTTATGATCCAACATGCAATCGACCAGAGATTTTTCAAATATTTGTTAAACTAACAAATACCTCTACTCACGACCATTCTTGTAATTAAGTTCAAGGAACACAACGGGTAATAACAACAAACAACAGTCCTTCGTGTATATATATGTTTAAAATAATTTTTTCTTCGGACGTGTTTTTATTTATGTCCCTTAAAGGTGTATTCGATGTCTCCATCAAGTTTCGTATACGTTGTTTTGGGTATTTTTCTTAACATTTCTCAGATAAAATGTATATTTTTTTTGTTAACCTCGTAATGCTCCAGTAGGTAACAGGATCAATAAAGTTTCATTAATGATTCGCTATTCGACGAATAAAATACCCAATATCGTTTAAATATGAATCTAGCTTTCGCTAGTCCAGGATGATACAGTCGTTGCGGGAATTCCACTTCTTTTTTAACGATACATGGACGAAAATTGTTGATCAATAATAACTAAATTCGTCTTTTTCGAATCCACTGTTTTTCGTCAATTCTCCATTCGCAATTTTCCAATTCTCCAAAATCCAATTTTGCTCTATCGTTTGTCAGAATCGTCATCGCATAAATAATTTTTATTTACTAACATTAAGAGTTAAAAGATTGACGCCATAGTAAGAATAATAACCGAGTTCCTGATAGATCGTACGATTTAAACCGTACACGTTAGACGTAGACTATTAGCAACAAATTGACCCAACGCCAAACAATAGGATCACGCACAACAACGCTCGTCATTCGACAACGATCGATGGTGCTAGATCGACAACGACACACGTCAACGGTTGCAGCAACTCATATAAAAACGATCAACTCTCGACGATTACAAAGGCATAACCGTAATGTACATATACAAAGGCGTAACCGATAATATTATTAAAAACAATTAATATAAAAAAAGATTCAAGTTCTTTTTCGTATACTCATTCGTTCGTTAAAAAGAAAAATACTCAATACGAACGAAATCCCTCTGTACATCTTCATTCCGCCATTCAACATGTTATTGAGGTGAATTGTATATTTTGTCCTTCCTAAATCAGGCTAATTTAACGAAAGCCGCCATTTCATAATTTTCAAATATTTTCGCGGGACAAAATAAATCGATCATTAATAAACTACGTCCGTAAATAAGTACGGACGATTAATTAGTTATTGTTATTTCCTTTCAAAAATATAATTCGATCTACAGATTGCGAAGGCGACGGCCGCGACCCGGAAATTTAATATTATCCGAAGAATAATGTTCGCCGATTCCCATACGACCGATTACAAACAACGTAATCGTATAATCTGATTTAGAATGTTAAGCTCGAATGAAAAGTTGTATTTCGGACACGATGATTATGTTTTCAAGGTTTGTTTTAACAATTACTTTAAAATACAATTATGCAAAATCGTTACAACAAAATCCTACCGATTTAATCTCGGCAAATACGATTTTATTGAGTCGTGACCATTTACCGGACTCGCGAAAATACAATCAAAACGATTGATCGAGGACCACCAACTGCTACCCATTTCGAATACGTGGGAGGGCAATTATTTGTAAATGGTCCGTATATATTATGTGCATGTAAATTGTAAACGAGAATGTTCGTGTTACAGAACCGTTCAGTCCGAAAAACTTTCCTTTAAATTACTAACGTTATTTTTCTTAATGTCCATTTTTTGCCAAAACACTGGACTAAGCCCAAGTAATTTTTCTTTGTTTTGTCGGTGGATCGTGTTTCTCTCGGTCAATTTACTACCAAACACATATATCGAAACTTATTATGAACAAATATATATGTATGTATGTATGTATGTATGTGTGTGTGTGTCGTCGCGTTATCGTAATTATTTATTAAAAAATTATTTTTAATTGCTTTCTATTACATAACATTGTATAATGTAAATGTAATTAGTTTGAGAAATTGAATTAACTACGAAAAACTATATTACGATATACTTATCTTATACGAATATTTCAAATTCAAATACGTAAAAAACGTTATACCCCGCGTATGACAGATATAAAAAATAAGTCGAGTGAAGTGTAGTATAAACACACTACAAGGACGACAAAGGAAACACAAACGACTCAATTATTATTTATTCGTCAGTAATACGATACAAATTCCTGTATCCATTAAAAAGTTCAGTGCTTTCGAGGCTTTTTTTAAACGAATATTTACACAATAATTCGATGTTTTACTTCGCGCGACACTTAAGAATAACCCGCGTACAAAGTAACAACTTGGTCGATTTCCTGGTATATTTGCTCGTTGTACCGAAATAATTTTTTTTAGACCTACCACTTCGTCGCGTACCTATTTGGAATTCGATTTACATAAATGTAAAATACACTTCTTACGGTCGTCGTCTGGCGTTACCGTCGAGCTGACTGACAATGTTCCATCGCTATAGCAACGAAAGAGGGGACAGACATAATACATGACCGTCTCTGTACCAGTGTGTACTTTTACATATATATACGTACAGCGTAGTTTTCCGAACGGCATCATATTCGTAATATTATAATGAATAAAATTTCACGAAAGGAGGCGAATTAATGCGCAAATAAAACTCGTCTGAGGGAAACTGTTATGTAAAAACCTCCACCGAGTATACACAATATATAAACGGTGCTGAAAATACGCAGAAATCGCTACGAGAAATGGCTCATAGAAAATATACACCGTGAATTAATGCCATGGGGGCAGCTGGGTGGACGGTGTTCATACAAATACCGAGCCGATAAAACGGATGGGATGTGGAGGGGTGATTTATTTCCTTCCAACGATCTTTTTTCGATACGTACAATACACATTTTTACTAAATATTTATTAAAAAGAGAAACGTGAACGAAATAATTTTTTATAATCTGATAAAACTATTCGCGATTGTGTATAAACACAATTTTTTCCGATTAAAAACGATAAACTGTCGGTAGTTCGGTAATCTTCGCCGATATTAAAAATATATCAGTATACTTTAAACCGCGGTAATCCTGTTTTTCGTGCGATCATATCATATTTTATTTTTAGCTCGTATCTTTAAATTAACAAACCGATCTTGAATTCTTAAACTACGCTTTTGACGATCAATACTCAAAATAAAATCATATAACCGCGAACATGAATGAATAATATTATAACGTATGAGGTACAATTTTGTTTTCCGTCGTGCTGAACGGAATATTATTAAACGTGGTTCCCCCCGATAATGCGGGATCGAAAAATCAAAAAACGATTTAAACATTTTTCTTTTTCGACGCTCGAAAAAAAAATATATATACGTTCTTCGGGAAACCTACGTGTTCGAATGGACGTCTTACACGAGTCACGTCCTCGTGGCGATGGGCGGTGGAAGGACGAGAAATAAAATCGAGAGAATTCGTTGTCGCCGTCGTCATCGTCTGAAGGGTTCCACTTTTATGTGAAGTCACCCCCGGCGTACAACGATCGTGGTAGTAGTAGTAGTATGGTGGTGTTTTGTCGGGTATATCGCGCGCGCGTGTACATATATATATATATATATTTTAGAATTTTTTTCCCGAAGACGGATTCTTTGTCGTGAGACGTTGCAACGTAGCGGCACAACGTGCGCCGGGGGCCGACGGGATCAATATTCCGACCGCCTAGGCAACGCGTGACTGTCGATCCTGTACGCGACGTTGCCAGTTTTCCGTCGGCCGCCCGGAACACACACCGTCATCGGTCGTCGCCGTTGCCGCACGCATGAGAATAACGTGCCCACAACTTACCACCGTCGACAATATAACGTGTGTGTGTGTGTGTGTGTTTGCGCGCGCGTTTTTTTTTAACACGCGAGCAAAACGGACATTTTTACTTAACTTCTCACGATACCACGCACGTCGTCGTGATGGACAACACGCGCTTAGTTATACTTACAACCGTACCATTCCGTTAAAATGCCGAGTAAGATTCGTAATACGTCGATAACTGTCTAATGGGAAAATATCGCGTTTTTTGTCCGACCCACGTATACATACATATATATAAATATTATATGGAATAAAGTCGCGTACGCGTCAAGTTCTATATATCGTTTTGTTCTCGGGCGTGCGTTCTCGGCAAACAATTGTGTTGTTGTCGCGTTATCAACATTGTTAAGCTATCAGTATCGTCGTTATAGACGGCCACCACCACCGCGAAACATATAAACGACCAAATATGTTTTCGGCCCGAACCGAGGGTACGATTCGTTATTAATAATATTTCAGACGAATATTCTTGTCGTCCGGAGACCGTAATATAAATGAGAAATTGACGAATCGACCGACAACACCGACGGTGGTGGTTACAACGTAGTAGTAGTATTTGCGTACATTATTATAGCAAGAGGAAGTCGTTTACGACCTAATTGTATCGCCAAATATGAAACCCCGGCAGTGGCGGCCAAGCGTAATCGTGGTCGTTTTTTTCTCATTAATTTTTTTTATATTGTGTTACATCATAAAAAAAATAGTCAAATACTTACTACGGAACAACTGAAGTTACTACGGGTGTAAACGGTACGCGAATCGAAATAGTTACCTGAAACAAAAATAAATAAATATACACGTGAACGTACCGTAAAATGAATAAGGGCGTGAAACAATGGAACGAAAACAGCGAGCCGCCCCGTGGGGTAGGCAAAACGTTCGTAAGTAATAGTTAGGGGCATATTAATTGTTAAACCAGTTTTTTAATTTAAAAATTAATTCGACAATAAGCTTCCTGGTCGTTCTTCGACGTCGTCGTCGTCGACAACGGTGAAAAAAACGTATATTTTGAAATTCCCAAACGCCTCTTATGTTAGGGTACATATATTCTCGACGAAAAACCACACAGACGGAAAAAAAACCGAAACCGGTTTAATACGTTTCGGATTTCTACGGGGGTCTCTCTCGGTCTTCACATCGAGTAGGTACGGTGGTCACGTACACATATAAAATCATGTACCCTGAGAGCGATACAATTCTTTCTCTCTCTCCTTATATATATATATTCGTTTACGGCTAGTCACATAGTCAGTCAAGTTGAATTCTGTAGTTTATGGTTATATACAAACTACGTTCAAAATTATATACTCGTTACATTCGAGCGTAATTTGGATTGTTCACCATACATACGTACGCACGCAGGTCATTCATTATGGAATGAAAACGGGACGACGTGTAGTAATTTCAACGTTGATTTTCGAAAAAATTTACCACTCTTTCTATATATAGTTGGTGATCGTGAATGATCGTAATGGTGACAAGTCGTTGGTACGATATATTTAAGCCGAAAATTAACGTTGAGAAGCATGTTGGTTTTTTATTTCTCGTTTCATTTGGAATATAGACGAGATTAGCTCGAGTGACAGGATGGATGAAGTGGTTAGGTTTTATAAGAGAATACGCGTTGGGACGGCTGCGAAACGGCGTCGGGTCGATAAGGGAAGTGGTATATCGTAACAGTGTATTGAAGTGACAGACAGTACAGACGTACAGTGGTTAGTGTAATATCGAGAGAAGACAGCTGGATGGGTGATGAGGAAGAGGGAAATTCACATAGTGTAGGAAAGAATGGAGAATTCAATTATCGCGACGACAAAACCGGCGAAAGAAGTCCTTTTGGCTCTTCTCCGCGATGTATCGAAACCGACAAATAGACGTCGTTTGAACAAATAGCTCGGGATTTGGAGGTTATATTCTACATCGCAGACGCAAAACTCGACCAAACCAGGCGCGTTATTGTAAAGACCGTTCGAATAAAACGACGAACGTGTTCTCTCCGAAATTGTTATCGTTAATATTTCGCCGTTGATTTTTCCGACGGTCGCCGTCGTTTATTAATATCGCACGTACCGACGACGACGCGGGTGGCGAAAAAAAGAAGAAAGCGACGAGAACGATGAAAATTCTTTATTGGCGGCGAATCGAAGGTTTTTTCGCGTTAGACAAGACCGTAAATGGATAATGGAGGGAGAGGAGGAGGGTATAATATCCGTATAGTTTCAAAAAATTCTTTCGTATATACTTCACTCGGAGTGTCTAAATAACACAGTGAAACAGCGGGCAGGCAGCACGGCTTCGTATTTTCGGAGGGTGCCGCCGAGGCGGTCCCTAGTGATAAGGCACGAAGGCTGTGCGTGTCGTGAGCAATATAAACCCACCACGTCGAGGGGTGCGTGCGTGCGTGCGCCCGTGTATCGTAATAGCAGACGGCGAGGGCAATGGCGGCGCGGTGGCGACGGAGGTCGACAACCCTCGGGCGGCAACCACCGCTATACAATATATATATATATATATGTATGTATATGCATATATACATCGAACGTAATATGCGACGGGGACGACGAAGCTCGCTCTGCTCCGTACAGATACGCGTCGTCGACGTCAAGTGAATTTGAATACGAAACGCATTTCGCCACTAGCATAATATTATATATATATATGAACAGTCACCCCTAGTGTTTTTAGGAATATTGCGCGCGCGCGTGCGTTGCTCAGTCTCGGTCGCAGATTTCGGCGGCATACAGGGATCCAAAATAACATTACGCGTCGTTATCTGACGAACAGCTGCTACACACACCGTAGTAGTAGTACGAGTATATAGCGGTGTCGGAGAACTGGTGGTTTTCGTATAATACAACACACTATGAAGCCATAAAGACAGTTCGGTTTTTTTCCCAAACGTGCCCGACCATACGCTATCGTCATAACCAATATATATATATACACACTATACGTTATACATCCGTCGTATTTTCGACCGATAGACACAGAAACGTACGTTTTCCTCAGATAATCGTACTACACCGGATTGTTTCTACAGCTCCGTCGTAGGTCAGAGTCGTTGGAATTTTCGACAGTATCCAGCCAGATCGTCTCCTTTGTCCGCGCGAACAAATACGACGAATAATCCATATATATATATCCTTCGTATACCCTACCTTCCACCGATAACCTTGTCGGCGAAGTCATAAGACGACGCGGTTTATTTCACTCATTATAACGTGTGCCGACAGATAATTAAGTCCCCACGATCACGAAATAATTTTCGGTACCGTCCCAGTTCAGGAAACTCGGACGATAAATAATATCGGTTTCGTCGTCGCAACAAGCGGCGATACGTACTATTATTATACGACGGCATCATACATGTACGAGTATATTTGAAAAGAACGCGACGAAAAACGTTTTTAAACGAACGAAATATATCGTCGAAAACGTTACGAACGAAATATAATAGAAAACTCGAGTTTTGTCCTTTTCCTACTACTACCGTGCTGTTTTGTCGACCATAGCTATATAATAAGCTCATTGTCGAAGTCACGAACACGATATAAACGGATTTCGGGAACCGGGCCGAACGTTATTTCTTATTCGCGCGGAGAACGCGTTTTCGTCAACGTTCCCAAGTGTTCATACGCACACACGGTGACCGATCGACACATTACTTCCACCACCATCTATAATGTGCATACGCTCCGTTATTACACTCCGCGACCATACAACAATACCTATACACCACTTAAGGTATAGACTACAGATAGTCTCCGCTATCTAGAATTTAACACGCGGCCAATATAGAAACATTCTATGAAGCATATATCGCATACACGTGGAATGGATATTTCACGTGCGCGCGAATACGCACACGCACACACATACGCGCATATGGGGCAATATACACACAACTATACTACCGTGGCGAACGGAATTAATGGAATTCGGTCCCTTCGGTCTAAATGGTGGTACAATAATATTGATCGTGTTCGTAACCGAAACGACCTCGATGGGATGAGGAACGACGGCATCTGGAATAAAATAATTCGGAGGGGGGGTTTATGTAGTTACGAAATGTCCAGTCGTCGGTGAAATTTTATGAAAATTAATCGCACGAGTATCACGGGAAACACCTACAAATAGTAATATAATACCGTTTAACCTAACCCTTCGGCTAGACATTTCGAATCCAACGAACACCGACGACTACGATGGCGAAACCGTTCTCAAAATGAGGCCGGGCGGAAGAAGAGCACGACGGGTATGAGACGGACACTACAACAAGTATACCCAGAAACGTACATAAGGCGCGTACGACGCACGTCAACCAATGCATCGACTACTTTTCCTACGTGGCACGGTAATAAAATACGTACGAGCTTAGTAACGTATATAGTATTTTATGGCTATCTTTTGGATATAGTAAACCTAATCACGAAAAATTATTTATCCGCAATCGACGGCTGTGGTACGTAACGAAGTACGAAACGATACTACAAAGTAAATTGCGTACTCTAAAAGACAATGTTATCTTAAAAATAATTTATACGTCAAAAGTAACAGATAACGTATTATTGTAGTATAATTGTACCTTGTATGCCTATAAAGATAAATTAATTTAAACCTTCGCGAATTCGCGAAATAATTACGCGGTTCTACTTACAATAAATCGTAACGTTAATATTAGAATCACGTTTAAATATCACTTCGATTTCGACTTTACTGATTATATAACGGTTTCGAGTATACTAAAAATCCCGAGACAAAATTTCGAAGCGATTTCAAGGAAAATGTCGTCAATTGTACCGGCTAGGCTAGTAGCACGTTCAAGTCGAAAATTCGCACGGAGCACGGGCACTTGTGAAATGATGCATCGGACAGATGGAAAAGAACGAAAAATATATAAAAGAGTCCAAGGCTCTTTCAAGGCAGCGGACTGTTTCACTTTTGCTCTTTGATAATTTAATACTATATATTTAGTACAAATAATTATGATAATTTCATTGTTTTTTAAACAATGAATGACAACAACGCGTGTTCCATTTCTCTATCTACAATAGCAGGAAACTCGTGTTTTGACAATTTATCATCGGGTCGAGCGAGATGGCTGCGTTTCAGTTAACTGCGCGTCAGTGTACAAATTAATTTCAAGTGTGCAATTTATATTCGAGGGCAACGCAAACAGTTTTTAGTTTAAAAAAAAACCAGTTACTCGTTTAACGTGCGAACACGAGATTAGATAGATTACTCCGTACCCGTTATCAAAATAATACAACATGCACCGTAATCGTATAAAATTGATAACAACCAACATGTAATACAACTATCTACGTAATAATATCTTAATGTACGTACGTTACTATACGACCAAACCATTTTTTAAATACTATGTTTAATCTGTCAAAAGCCTTTTTACGACCGCAACAGGCACGACAATTAATTCCATTCCATTAACAATATTATAATACTACAAACGTTAGAAATAGTACTGTTTTAGAGGTATTTATAATAGTATTTCGAGTTTATAACAATACATTTTTATTTCTGTAGCTTTTCGCGCGGATAAAAAGGATAATTAAAATCTTGTTAAATTAAACGGATTTAAGTCGGATGAATTTCCTTTACGACAAGAGTAATATATATTGACATTAAACATTAATTAAGACCAGATAACGAAATATTTTCAAGATTTACATTCGTACCAAACTCGAAACAATCGAGGGACTTAATTATCAACACGTCCTTTGTCCTTGGGAATAGGCTCTCGGTCATACAGATTTATAAGTCTCACCGGCCGTCTAACCACCAACACTATTTAAAATACACACACACACATATCATAGATGACCTTGGCTCAAATTCACCGACCCAATTTCCCTTGAGAAATCGTTATGTTATAACATTTTGAAACAAAATGTTTATTATAGATGTTACCGTGTAATGTGAAACAAATTCGGATTGTATATTGGGAGACAGACGAAAAATACAATATGAAACAAAACTTATTTCATATTTATCATTTTGTGGCGAAATGATTAAGATTTCTTTGGCCCTCTGTGCGCCGCCAATATATATTGAAGAGAAAGATATATATAGTGAGTGAGTGAGAGAGAAAGAGAGAGAGAGAGAGAGAGAGAAAGAGAGAGAAAGAGAGAGAGAAAGAGAGAGCGAATGATCGGACGTCTTAAAATATTTATTACGCGCGTATATTTTTACAACTCAGTTTCTATTACGAATATAATTTCCATTTTTTTTTTGTTCGCAATAAAAGAATCTTTAACCGCATTGTTATATAACAGTTTCGAAAAATAAAGAAGTTCTAGACAGAATAATAATAGTAACAAGACAACAAAACAGACTTCTATTTACAAACTAAAACAACAATTTGTAATTTTTCTATATCTTATACTGTGCGTCTGTGAAAATAACCTAAATATCGTTTATTATCATAATTATCCATAAAATCACGAAACAAAATTTTAAATACGAAAATAATATTTACTAAACAATTTCATGTTTTCCTTTTTTGAGGGTAGACTGTGAGAACAAACAATTAACGAGGTATATATAACTACAGTTAAAAAAAAATTCAAGGTTTGAAACAAAAGTTATCATTACAAATATCAAAGTATTCGAACAATCTAAATCTGATATTAACGTTATAATAAAATTAATCCATTATATAATTTAGAACAACTATGATATTGATAACTTATTATATTTACATATATTGTACACTGTAATAGGAGGTACGTGCAATTTGTATGGAAAAACAAAATGAAACGAATTACTCAGAGTTAAATTTTAAAAAACGAAAATTAAATAGACTTCAGAGAATTTAAAAAGAAAATTACAGACTGCTAACGAATAAACTTAGTCTTAAAATATTCGAAATACAAAACGTCACGAACGTTTATTAAGTTGCATAGAATTAAAAAATTTAAGGAGCGAACCATCTCCATTACAACACAAGGCGCTGTGATTACAAACAATTTATTGTAACTTAACGAATACAAATGAAGTTTTATTAAAAATATTCGTGAATAGTGTACATTTGAGACATGTTTACAGGACATATTTCCGAGTCGGCTTAAACCGTGATTATATTAGCAACTATGGGTTTGGGTCTGTTATTGAACAGCAATTTTTTAGTAATTATTGCCTTGATCAAGTACTCTGCAGCATCTTCTTTCTTTTTCATTACGGCTAATGGCTTATCAAACGTTTGCATTTTTCCATAAAGTATGTGATGACCAATAATAAGTATAGGTACGTTGTCCTTGATAGTTGCAAATAGATCACCAACGTATTGGCATTCGAGCGGTGTTTGATGACGGGATTCAAGCTCACCTTGAACCTCTATAGCAGCCCATTCGGGTGGTGACGATGGAGAAGACTCACATTCGTTGTCGATCAGTTTCACAAGAATCATTCTTTTTTCGGAGATTTGGAAATGCTACAAAATCAAATCAAAACGCCCGATTTACAAATAAAGAAGCAACAATCATTGTCTTGAAATAAATTCAAAAATGTATTATAGAAAAAAAAACGAGTTAAACTTCGAAGCGACATAATTGCAAATGTTAGAAAAACACGAATCGACATCTATTTCTACACGAATGATGTTTAAAAATAAATTGCCGTCGATAATTTTATAAACGCAAACTGCACAACACTATGTTACGTCAAATGTATTGCCTATATGTTACGCCTTAAACTAAACCGAAAAAATAATTGCCATACACTTTGAAAATACATCATCGTATTAAAAAAAAAAACAATCGCGTTAAAACTTGGCATTCTTTTATTTTTAAACTATTTGCTTACAACTTCTTTCACCATATTCACATGACTTTGGTGTACTGAAGAATTATGAAATAACTTCCCAACCTTATCAATATACGTATATTATAGACGTAATATTAAACGTTTTAAAAATTATTCCTGGCCAATCCCAAAACATTGGTAGACGAAAACTTAACGAATTCATTAATCAATTTACTCGAATGCAAATACTTTTAGTAATAACTATTGTGGTTAAATCGTACCACCAAAAACGATAATATTATGTTAGTTGTCACAAAGTTCATCTATTTATATGTTAAAATGCATGATATAAATATTTATTTTATAAAAATAAATCTATTATATAGTAAAAAAATATTCAACATAGAAAACATATTAAATTATTCGTCACAATAATAAAAAATACGATATATAATTTTTATTATTCAAGATATTTACACGAACACATTTTTATTATTTGAAGTCCAGATAATTTAAAATATTTAAAATATCATAAAATTGAGATAATAACAAAAATTTCACTATAAATATAAAGAGAATGCGTTGTGTATTTTTATACATTAGGTAGTGTTGTTTTTGGATATGTACTATTATTGTATCTCCTAAAAACATATTGGTTTTTTAAAAGACTCAGTAATTTTCTGGCTCTCTATAAAATTGTTAAAATACCCTTCTTTTTTTACTTCATTATAAATATAAAGGGGTTGCTTTCACTCGCCCAAATGTTGCGCGAAAAGAGAGCATTATATACAGGACCTCGACCTCTCACCACCCTTGGGACCAGACCTTACAACTTTAATGAATTTTTTTCTGGATATCTGAAACCAACTATTTTAGGCTCATAAAATTTCAGTGTCCTGGTTAACGATGATAGCAAAAGGGCAGAACTTTTTAATTAAATTCGGTTTAATTCTTTCACGCCGCAGAAAATTTTCAACAGAATTAACAAGAATATCTCAGCATATTTTTCAGCTATATCTCGTATGCAATGTATTAAACAACATTTTTTACATGTTTAGTATACATAAAAATATTAATATACAAATACTATACCCACGCACGTACGCATGTTCAGACAATCAAATACAGCAAACAAACAGTAAAAGCGACTATAATTTAATATCGAAGCGAATTATTTAATTATATTAAAACTCCCTAAAAAAGTATAAAAATATATTTTCTATTAATAGATAGGTACTTTGAAAAATGATAGTAATCAATAGGTAATTAATAATTATTAACGTTACTCTTAATTATTTCAAATAATGGTATTTATCATAGTTCTACAGACTTTGATTATCCAAATTCTCTCGATTAAATTATATATGAAGTATCTATTGGTTAATTAATTCAAGTGGAAATAGGTACTATAGGTATCTCGTACAAGACCTTGAAATGTATACCGAATATTAACCCAATGTATATTATCTAGCACCATTCACCGAATACAACGAACTACAAAGACTATGTATAATATACTTCTTTGTCATACGAAGAGAGTTTTATATCTTCTACTACTATTCATATGACAATATTGTATTCGTGTTGTAATGCAATATTAGTGTATTATAAAGTACGTATAATACAGCGACAATAAGCCGAAAACATGTGTAATGTGTATTATATTATATTCATTGATGGCGTCATGCAGTATCATGCGATAATAATACGAAGACACAAATAAAAAAGTTGAATAATTTTTGACCGTTTTTGATTAAAAATTGCGCGCATGATCGAAATTACCACAACCACTCCGAGATTGCAAGATTGCCTTGACTTCTTTTTTACACACACTCGTTTGCGGTTCGCGGAAATACTATTTTACTACGAGTCTAAGGCATTTGGAACACAATTTAAAATAAATACTTATATATTCAAACGATTATACAATAGGTGAGTACCCACGCGATATAAATATCTTTATATAAAATTATTTTTTTAAAAACGTAAATAAACCTTAGTATTTTTTTTAAATGTTCAATGTTAATACAATATCTAATTTTATGGGTATTTTTTAATTAATTTAAAATTTTGCAATTATAATTTAATTATAACCCGTAACTATATATGCTTAACATTCATCAAATTCGAAGGAAATAGTGAATGTAACCTACATAAAAAAAACATCATTACAATAGGTATCTAAATGTTGTAATATAACAAAAGTAAATTCAATTCGAAGTTTCAAATATAATCCGAGTTAAAATTAGGTTGTAATCTACGACGGAATTTAGAATAAAATAATCAATTCAAATAATATTACGTTAAATATCGGAATGGATTAAATTAGTATAGATACAAAACGTTACAGATGGTTTAAAATAAACATTCCATTATAATTCCTATTATATAAACTTAGCTCCCACTTTACAACCAAATAAATTAACAAACATTAAGCAGATACTGTTACTTTAAGTTACTATTAAACATTTTTAAATATCGTTTACTAAGTCATATTTACAATTTTAGCTAATGAAATTGTTTTGATAACACTATCAAACGTATAACAAATAGCTGAGAATTCTTATTCTAAAATGTTTCATAACATTATAATTATTAAAAACATTATAGAATTTAAAACGGACATTATTATAACATAAGAATTTTATGAAATACAAAATGTTAAAAATTCAAATAATTCCATTAAACTCTATACAATTGTAAAGATAAATAATTTACTACGGTTAAATGACATAAATGTATCACGTTCAAAAATAAAATTGACGAAAATTATAACGAAATAAATACTGTAATTTTGACGTACACAATGTTTATCGTAGTCAAAGTTTAAAGACCTTTTATTGCAAAAATTAAAATATAAATTGTAAAACCTTACTTGACAAATTAGAAACGACCTCGCAAATACCTTATTAAGACAAAAATGACGTAGCGTAACCTAGACAAACAGAACGGTGATATCAGCAAAATACTTAACTACGCAAGGTAATTGTTGTTGAAGAGTTAATACGATCACAATTGGGCAACTTGCCAATTGTTTAAACTGCAAGCAAAATAAAAATTTTTTTCGAAATAAACCTTTCTCTTGAAAATAAATAAACATTAACATTGCGAATCAAAAAAATACATCCGGTGAGTCATACCGGTTCCAACATTGAAATTCTTCAAAGTAGGAAGACAAATATAAATTGACATTAAATGACCTCCTCAAAGTCGTTTTTCCTTCAATTTCGAAAAAAATGTTTGTTATCGATTTATCGACCTCGCCATAACCAGTGTCCATAGCGCTAATAAGTAATAAAACACAGCGACAAGTTATCCAGAAAGTTATACAAAATAAAAATTAATTTAGACGTTAAAAATACATAATTCTAAACAATATATACTTATACGAATTACTCATTAGTTACGAATACGTATCTAGATGTTGTTCACGTTAAAAGACATAAACATTAAAAACACGGAAAGTTGCATATTCGACGTTCGTATATAGATTTAAATAATATAATTCTTAAGATATTTAGTTAAAACTAATTTCTAACGCTCCATATATGAAAAAAATTAATTATTTATTTGCATACAGAAAAAACATTAGGTATCCTATATATAGCATTAGGTATATGTTGTGGCTGTTTAAAAAGAACACCCGCCTATATAATTGTTTTCCTTCAAACGACACAACCAGCTATACAAAATCAAATTACAAGGTTTTCTCAGACTAACTGAACATTCGCAAAAATTTTCAAATTTGGTAATGCTGCATTTTATTAGGCAATACAAGTAATTCACCAGAGGCGAAATAATAATGCTAAACTGAATAAGCATCAACGACAACAAAGCGTACAGCATTATACATTTTAATTAGGTCTACATTTATAAGGTATATATATGTGTCACGACATTTTACGGAATACTTATTAGTACTTGCCTACCGCGTACAATTGACGGACGTGAAAATAAAGTTAAATCATTTAAAATTAACGACAAAGAGAAAAATAGCTACAGTAGATTCATCGTTATATATTATATCGATTTATGAATGAATTTTAAATAACCATTATTCAATTATGCATAAATATAATTTATACAGGTAAAACTTTTTTTGTTTACATGCATACACCAGAAAATCATTAAAATGAGAATTGTAGATTAAAAACAACTAAACCGTGAAATGTGAGTTGGAAATATAAAAATAACCGGTTCGAATAGATTATTGGTCCAGGTGGAAAACATTTGAACAGGTGTTATATTATTATTATAAATTGTAAATCAATAATTAACCAGTACACTTCTAAAACGATTCTATATAAATCTTATATCCTACAAAATTATTATTGTATATAAATAATACAAATAATATTAAATATAATAATACATAATAATAATATAAATAATAAATAAATAATATTATACATAATATATATAACAATATAAATATTAATTAATTAATCTTATTCCCATACAAATAAAAAGAATTTGCTTACGATTATTTTCATCAGTTTTGGTCGCTTCTCTACGTATTTAAAAAAAATAACGAATTTGTAAAACTTTCCAAACAATTGATAAATAACTGAGTGTTAAAATATTTATCCAAATAAACATTTTTAGAATGTTAGCTATCAAAAAGTATTTTAAATTCAACAAAAATAAAATACTAACGTAAGTTGCAATATATTTTTCGCTTTACTTTCAATTAAATCTAAAATAATACCATAAAACATATTTATAATATTAATAAATAAAAAATAATAAATTTCTATTTTGAACGAATTAAAATAGTTTTAATTTATGTTGATAAATTTAAAATTTTGTACGAACATTTATCAATTATTAAAATTTGATTATATACAATTAATATTTACAACAAATTTGTTAATATATTTATTATTAAAATTAAATATTTTTCGACAACATATATTTTATTTTCAATTGAAATTACATATTACAAAATTTATTTAAGTATATTTCAAGATATTAAGAAGTATATATTTTAGGTTTTACATTAATGATTCTTATATATTCCAAAAATGAACCAAATGTGACGCAAATACGCCAAAAAAATTAGTTGAATAATCATCATTATTACGATTATAAATAAAAAACAGAATACATATTAATTAAAAACATATTTTTATATCTTATAAAGAAATAACGCGGCCATTTTAAAATTTATATCAAGAAAAATTGTTTTTGTATTATACATAAATAAAATACAACTGTGTTAATTAATTTACGTCATCAAAATTATCTAATACCTTTAAATGAGCAATTCTTGTACATATATAATTTGAATCTCGAGAACGGCTCCAACGATTTTCATGAAATTTATTATACAGGGGATTTCAAGGGCGATAAATCGATCTAGCAAGGTTTCGTTTTTAGAAAACGTCGTTTTATCCGTGTTTAAAAAAAAATACCGAGCAAAGCTCGGTCACCCGATATTTTGTAATTATGTTAGATGATTTATTAAAAACATAAAATAGGTGTATATATTATACGAGTTACAAACAAATAAATCGTTTTTAACAATTCAACTATAAACATATGAAAAATAAAATTTTGTATACGAATTCAGTTTGATTAAACGAAATATCGACATTTCGAATTCTTTGATAGTGGTTGATTTCCTAGGTTTTAGTAATTAATGTTATATTTTATAAAATACTGTCGCACTATTTAACATTACATTTTTTATTTTTAAAATATGTATTTTCTCTCCTGAACTAAATTAAATTTGTAATTTACGGAAACTACAATGACGATTTCCTGCGCGTCAACTGTTTGATCTCATGATTGAAAAACCGCGTCAACATGAAAACAGTTTTTTTAGAGCAAGTAAAATACAAGCTTGTTAGTTATAGACGTGTTTAAAGTATTTTAAATAATCAGTTAATAGTAAAATATATGCGTTTAGATCACATATTAATTAAATAATGACAACTATATATACACACACACACACATATAAAATCATGTGATATGAATATGCACTGGATTCATTATTTGTATTTTCTCCGTTTTACACAGGTATTAGTCGCTATATTAACCTTGTCTTGAAATTATTATTATGAGTAGATTGGACGCTTAAGGGCGTGAGCAAGGATGTGACCTTCTGATAATAATATAATATTATTATTGTCACTTTGGTGTAAAATTACGTCAAAATAACATTTATCAGTCGTAAGTAATGAATATATAGTGTCTTTGAATTTTTTAAATGGCATAAGCAGCCTTGTATAGAATATAAAATGCCAACTAACACGCCTATAACATAAAACATTTTATGTGATTGAGTAAGGATTTTAAACATACTATAATAAGCATAATTAAAAAACATACTCAAATATTATAATCACAAAAATAATAGCTACAACGATTTCGAATGTTGTGGAGTTATACGTACATACGACAGGGATTACATCTTAATATAATAACTTTACGAGAAATATATGATTTAAGTGATTCAATAAAACTGTTGTACATTTATTTATTTCATTTGAAAATATACTATTTCAGTTTATGAAAAACATCATAGTTATTAAAGGTATTTTTGCATTTTTGTTCACAAACTATAGTAACTATAATTTATTTATAAATAAAATATTAATTTATATTAACTGTTTTTGTAAAGTTTATGGATAAAAAAATTAGAAAGAATTCCTGATCAAAAAATATATATCGAAATATAGAAAAATACACGTTGATTAGCAGTAATTGACTTTGAGGTAGTCATTTAACTTAAATATAAAACTTATTTATAATATATTGGAAATATACATTAACTTAAAGATGTTTATATTACTATGATCACACAATTTTAAGTTATTGATTAACTTCATTTATTCAAAACTTTTATTGTTTACATTAAATTACAAACTTAACGTACATAATTATCGTTATAACATAGAATTTATAGGATGAACAGAATAAATAATAAACGCTATATACATAAAAAGTATATTAATATTGTTAGAAGTAAGAGCTTTATACGGATATATGAATTATAAACATTAGTATTACAAGTGTAATTTCGTTCTATTATTGGCAACTACTATTGGTTTACAATAAGACGATCACGTATACAGTACCTAGCAAGATCAAAAGATATCGTGAATCGACAGTATTTAACAAGAGTGCAAAAAGAATTCAATGGTTGGCTTACCAGAAAAAATTGTCGGAGGGTATGTGTGATCAGCAACTGCTAATGATAACAGGTACGTCATGCAATCATCTAAAAGTGAAGATTGTTCGCACGAACATTATAAAAAAAGAACACTGTTCACTCCGTCGATGACTTTTTATCGATGCGGCACATACTTTAAAATAAACACTCACGATTAGTCACCCACCGTAGGTGCAACACTCGGCGTGCCCGAACACCATAATTCGAAACCGCCGAACGAAAATCGTAAGCAAATAAAATTAATCTAAAAACGAAAACTGAACGGAAAAACGACAAAAACTCGAGTGACACAACAATGGGGAATCGTGTTTCGTACGTATGATGATCAATGACGGGTTTGGTCGTAATAACTTCCTGACGACCACGTCGTAATCAAAACTGACGAGGTTTCTGGTGGTCTCGGCACGTCTTACTTGAAGAGGAACCGTACCAGTTCGTATGGCGATCGTCATGTATCGTAGAAGTGGGGGCTAATATCTGGGACTCTGGGTCAAGGGCGACTACACACACACACATACACCACACGAAACGTTCTGGCACCGAATTGATAACAAGCTGTATAGGTAGTATGTGCGCGTCTCGGGTTAACGTCCATAAATATGTTCACCTTCCGTTAGTTTGCGAACGGAAACTTAAAATGTGTGCAAACTATGGGAGACAAGAACAAAATTAAATACGAACGCAAAGCCTGTACCTATATAAAAACGACACGAAAACTGAACGGTTTTTTATCTCTGACTTATTCATATATCTACATCTTATATTTTAGAATAGTCATGGTAATATTTTATTGACATTAGATACGAAATTTAAATGAACGTACAATAATAGTCGGCAAAAGTATTGCATATATCATTGTTATTATTGAATTTATACCATCGTTTTTATGAGTGTGTGTGTGTAATATATAATTGTATGTGGTTTGAACGCAAATGACAGATTCTAAAATCGCTTACGCTATTAAACAACGCATATAATTACTATAATAAAGTTTGATTTAGGTTAAAACAAACGTAGTAAGTTATCGCATATTATTATATAACAATAAATCAAATTCATTTTTATCACGCACATACACACAATGTGTTTTTATAATGAATGACAGACGCACAAGTAAACAAAACATAATTTCAATATTGTTTTGTTTTAATTATTTACACCCGATATATTTCATAAAATAAATATAAATACTTCTATTATGGACGAAAACAAAATTGTATTTATAATACAATATATAAGAGTATAGACGAGTGTAGTTCATCAGTACCGAATGTGTTTTGTCTTATAAATTATCCTACTTATTTATTATTTCGTAATTATAATTACGAGAAATTTAACAATTCTATATTAAATTGTAGCAGCACCCTCTACCATACAAATGGTATAACCATTTAACCTAACTTTAAATCTAAACTATATAAATAAAATTGGAGTTATTTTATATACAAAGACGAAAAATATATTTTTTTAAATACTTAAATTCATTAAATCAGATATTATTAAATGGTAAAAATAACTTATAAAAACCCGTAAAAGTTTCCTTGCGTAATTGACGATTTTTTTTAAATGATATATTATTCCAACATCAAAAAAACGCATTACTAAAATAATAAACTAAATATAAGTTATACAATATATTATATACAAGATGCTTAAACACCCGTTAACACTCTATAAAAAACAAAGAATATATAAAAATGTTAACCTTATAATTAATTAAAATACTAAAATATTACTTGGATTATAATATTAATTATAAAAGTCTATAGGTAATAAAGCAGTATCAATATTATCAAGGATATTTAATTCAGATTTATTATTCACAATAAAAAGTGATAAGAAAAAAACAATACCTAGATTATGTCTCCCATTAATTAAGACCTTTCGTGAGATTTTCATAATTATAAGATTTTTAATATTATCAAATCATTGAAACGTATTACGTATTACTATATGAATAGTTTTCAACTTTTAAATATTAAAATTTGAAAAAAATTTAATTGACAGTAGCAAATGAACGAATTTTGTAATAAGTTCGTTGTGCCTTATTATAATAATTATAATGAAATAATATACAATTGCATACGAAAGACGTAACGCCTTGAAATTATCGGAACTATTTATTAGGAATTAAAATGTATTATTAATTAAATTCATCACCAAAGGTCGATTGCAATTTTTATATACTGTTTAATTACAATGACGAATATAACTTGAATCTATTATAAATTACATTTCATATAAACTGATTTAAATATTACAAAAAAAAGTATGGTTTATACAATAAAGAATATGTACAGATAATTAGTATATTTATTATTGTTATATAATAATTTGACCAATTTTAAAGACCGAACATAACGAACGTCAACTTACACAAAATTATTAAAGAAAAATAATAATATTAGGATCATTATATTGTAATTACTATCAATAAACCGAGGAATATAAATAAGATCACTAAGAATAGATTTTTCAAATATAACCTTGAAACCTCAAATTACAAAAGTAAAAAGATAAAAAATTATACACATTTGTTAGTTCGTATAATTTCTATCAGGTTATAAAAAAATGTTATACTCATTATAATAATGGCAATATTAATAATTTAGATAATGTTAATTAAGGGCATACAAGTGAACTATTTTTAGTTCGTTATGCATATTTAAAATTTGATTTTTCTGTATTCATCATAATACTATATATCAATATTTTATTAATTAAATATTAAAATTACAAATAAGAGTATAGCATAACGTTTATTAAAGTAAAAAATAATAATATGTCGATAATTTTTAAAACTTAATTTATTATTTTTAAATTAAAATCTAAAACACAAAAAATGTACGGTAATAGATTAATATGTCCTCAATTACAATACATTTATTAATAAATTATCTTACAGTGAAGCACGTCTAGTTATGTTTGTTAGTATAGTGACTATAGTGTCTTCATCTTAAAGAGGCCACCACACCTGTAGTGGTAATCTATGTCGCAATCGCAAGCGTATTATAATAAAGAAATAGTTTCACGCAAATAAGAACCGTTCGACATTTTGACTATAATTATATAGGTTAAAGACTCAATAATATTAACCCTAAAAACAAGACAAAACTTTAATCGTCGTAGTATTTTTTTGTTAAACAATTAATTTTCAAATAAAATGTAATATTTTTTGGGTCTCTTTTTTCATAATAAAAATATTCTTCCTGTAACTAAAATATTTTATAATATTTTCTTCGTGTGAAATGATAATTTTTTACGTAATGTATTGTATGTGAAGTAAACAATAATAACGAATGCTGATACGTTCGTATTTTTTTATATATTAATGAAAATAAACAATAAAACGTAATGAATTGCCCGCTTGTACAGTAGTAATATATTACTTGTTACAAAATTATAAAAAATTAAAATTTGAAATTGATTACTTATACTTTTATATTGAAAAAAATGTTAGTTCCAATAAACAATTATCAATTAATATGTAGACAAAACATTTCTATTATTGTTATTCTTTTTTTTTAAGTCGAATTATTTTGCAATAAATATCTGTCGTAACCGGGGTCATTCTCGCTTCTCCATGCACGCACATTGGATATATACTGACCTTGTTAACCACATAACCGATATTGAGAAGGCAATCACTAGTAAATATTAATATTAGATATATATTTATATTAAATAGTAATAACGTTCCCTTATGTATTATAAATTGTATCAAATAGCAATTAGAATAAACTTAAATCGTTTATAGCATATAAAAATAATTAACCGATTAATTAAAATAATTGTTTCGTTACAGATATATTAAAGTGTTTTTCCCCTAAAAGTTGAACGACACGAACATATATACTTTCCGTAAATTTTTCGAAATAATATAGAATCTCAAAATCTTTTCACATTTTAATTTTTAGTCAGTATTATGGTTTAATAACAATCATCAAATTTCATTAGGAAACGTATTGAACACATTGAAATAGTTATAATTATATACCATACGTCCATATATTCGACACAATACCAACACTGAATTAAAAACCCTAAACCATTTAAATTTGTAATTAGTTTATTACTTAATACCTTGAACCTAATTATGATCCCAATTTATTTTTCAATTAACACACTTAGTTGTTTTCTTATTGTAATATCGCGTTAAGATATTAATATATACTCTTGAATTATTGATTATTTATTTGCTTTTTTATTTTTAAGATAATATTGGTTAATGAGTTAAATAGTGTATAAATGTTTAACGCGTTTATGTTATTTATATATATATATACACACTTAAATATATTTATTTATATAATAGTCAAAAGATAAAGATAAATTGTACAATGCTTATGTGGACACAAACCTCGTTGACCATTAACGATCAAATTATGAACTTAAAAAACTACCACGTAAGGTTAAATGCATTTCCATTAAAATTTAGTTTTAGAAATAAAAATACTCCATACCATTTCCATGTATATCTCGTTAATATAAATAAATATATACATACTTACATACATATAAGTACACAGAAATAGACAACAAAGAGAATATATAGTATAGCCAATCGATACACGTATTTGAAAGTAATTAATAACATTATTTTTGAACCACGCCTATATAATAAGGAATATTATATTACCTATAATATGCCATACAACTAATCTACTCAGACAAATTATTCAATAGGAATATTTTTAACTATTTACGTATATTTTAACATGATGTACAATGAAAAAAAAGATTGAAGCAACTCGTCAATAATGTTCACAAATTATACAATACATAATTCTTAATCCTAAAAATATATTTAAACATTTTAAATTATGTTTATTAATGCGGTGAATAGTAGTATATTCACGAAAGAGATCAACAGAGATAGATGATCACTTAATCGATTAGTTTATATACACACAATATATTAATAATTATAATGAAATTTGAATTTAAATTATTGAATAAAAAATATTCTAAATACGTCACAACTAATTGACTATTGTAAAATATATTTTATAATATTTTATTTTATTCTTCGAAAATTATAATACATAATACAGTAAAATTATTATCAATAATGTGTATACCACGACTAACATGAATTAGATTTATTTTAGATATTGAAATTATTTACTGTTAGTATCTCGAATATTTCCATAAGAAAATACGTAATTACAAAATTGTAAAACATAAAACATTTTTGTTTTTATTTTATTTAGAATATTTACAATCTGTTTCCAAAGAAGATACAGTAAGTAAATTGTTGGTTTTTCTTTTTTCGTTTGCGTCAGGTCAGAAGAAAGGCTTATCCAATGATAGAACCCAACGTGATTTTTTTATTTTATTTTTTTATTTTTTTATTTTATTTTAGCAAATCTTTGCACCATTTATGCTTCAAGTGGCGCATTTGGTTTCCCGAGAGATTATAACTTGCGAATGAGGAAATTAATGGAATAGTATGTGTTAATAATTTTGAGTGGAGTTTGGATTAGTGTTTGGTAACTAATTGTCATACTGCTTTGATTTTTAAATCATTGTGAATAGTTTTGTTAGATATGTACCAGGGCGCAGAAGTTACAAGGCAGAGCGCAGTTGACTGGAATACCTGTATATGGCGAATTTGTGAGGGTTTAACACAATCCCAAATCTGAATGGCATAGAAATTTGTTTACGATTTAAAATTTTGAGATTATCTACCATCAGGAAATACAAATACGCAAAAAGAAATATTTCTAATTTAATATCTAAAAGAACAATATAATGTATAGACGTGAATTTAAATTACTAATATTATTCAACAAATCAAGAACAGTTTACGAAAGAAATTTATTAAGTCACCAGTTAGTTGGTAATACTATTAAAACTATTATCACTCAAATTTCAAGTTAGTTTAAGATCAAGCATGTCAAATTTAAAGTATTAAATGGGTCTAATTCTCGTATATTGAATAGTTTATTATGCAGACTGCACATAAGAATTTATCAAAATTTAAATATTTCATATAAATGTTATACATTATTTTTACAAGTAAAATAGTCCGTTAATATTAGTAGCCGTAAGACATAAAAATATGAGCTACATGTTTGACATGTCTGGTTTAGATACTTGACGGATAACCAGATAACTACCGAGATATTCTCAGTAACTTACACCACAATCAATTTGGCACTATTTATAGTTATAAATTGTACGCTGTAGCGTTTACTCCAAACAAACGTTTTACATTAATATTCCTTACATTCAACACTAGCGTTATAAATAATTTTAATTTATAACCAAAACATTCGTTCATACCCACTCGGCATAAAAGAATTACTGCATCAGCGTATGCAATTAAATTATTACAATCGAGAAATAATTTTAAACACCAAGACACAATTTACCTACGTACGATTATTAATAGCTTTACCCTCTAGTTCTTTACTGTACGAACCATAAACAATGTATATTTGTCTATTTAGTTCCACATTTTGTTTACCGAAATGGAAAACAATATACTTTCCGTGTAATATACTGTAAACACGAAGATGGTCGTCGCTCACAGGTACAACTATAGTTACGTAGATATTATGCGATTATTATACATGTATCTAACTTATGACGTATAATATATAATAATAATAATAATAATGTAGGATGGATTTAATAGTAGTAAATTCATGTTCACCTTGATCTTCAAGGTTTTCTTCTATACTACTTATTTTGCACTACCGCGTATGTCTGTAATAATATAGTGTTATAGTTTCTTTTGTGCTTAATATATCGGAGAAAACCTATCACGTATACACATTATATTTTTAAAACAGATCACATTTAACAGTATATATGACTCCATAATAAATATGGTAAAATTTATAATTCAATTTTTGTTACGTCATTTAGATGGGTTTCAATTACATCAATCAATGATTTCAAATCATTTGATACGAATTCACGTATTGTAAATCACGGAAGTGTGGAAAACTTCCATCGTGCATATAAAACGCATTAGCTATTATTGCATAAAATATTTTCATTTTATATGATAAAAATTATAGTGGAAAACATTTTGAAATTAAACATTTGTGTAACGAAAATAATATTTGGAATGTTATTGCTTAAATTATATAAACTGATTACAAAATTAATATTTCTAAAAAAAATTAAAATTGATTCAGCGAAAAATTAATTTTGTTATCATTTTACTCTTCGAATATATTGTAGGGCATTATGGATTAAATTTTAGAATATCTACAATATAAATAAATAAATAAATATATATATATATATATATATATATATATATATATCATTCTACTCAAAAGTAAATTAGTAAAGTTGAAATATTTAAGTTTCAAAAATCATCGTACACATAACACGTAAACGAAATTATTTTTAAGCCATATATAATGATCACAATTGGAAACAAAACAAAAAAATTAATTCATTCGATACCCTAAGTACACTATGATGACTATACTAAACATAATTACACCACGACTGGTAAATATTGATGAAATTTCCTAAATTTAGCACTATTTGACGTCATAAACACATACTTTACGATAACGATTAAATGATATGTATAATATGGTTCATAAAATACAATTACATTATATTATAGATTTTATACAACATAACTTATAATAAACATGTGAACATAGTACATAAGTTTATCGGAATTTTAACATATAGTAGATAAAAATATTGTGATTATATAATAATAATAATAACAATAATACAATATACTCTCACCTCTCTAAAACGCTATTACAGAATAATTTATAATTATGGCGAAAAGAATATATATAATTAATAAAAAAATCTAGATATAGGAGAAACTATACACGATGAGAATTTCGGTAAAAGAACAAAAACAATAAGTACTCAAATGCAAAACGAATTGTTAAGAATATTTTTCATAACTATGACGTAAACACACGTAATGGTGAATTTTCGATGTTTTGCGATTTCAACATTTGTACATTATTACATATCAATGATACAAACACGAGACAAGTACTTAAATTATAATTGTGTGAACCAATGACACGTCAGAACTTTCAAAATTCATATTTACATAAGATAACTAAAACGATTCGATTAAATATTGTTCACGTTTTTTTCTAAGTAGTTTTATTGTACGTCGTAGCAACAATACTGGCGTAAAATCCATTTTGACAGTTCCGGGATACACGCGCAAAGTAGGATCATTTGTTAAAGGTTGGTGACTCGTAAAATCTATACCGAATACCGTGAATACAATGACACGAAATATACGTTATTTTAACACATATGACGTGTGAGCAACGAATGAACACAATACAATAATACAGCGTATTAAGTTTCGATCATAACGAAACATTACGTGGAGAATACGCATGGATTTTCATATTGTACAGTGATTAAAAATTGTCGCGTACCTCTTGTGCGGCGTTGGACTCGCTTGTTCAGCAATAGATTGGTAAAGACGGTGTATGGCTCGTTTCGTATATGTATATGTATATATATATATATATATTATACGTCTCTAGCGCGAGGTGTATTCCGAAGATAAATAAGAATATTGTATTAATATTTAAGACGTAACGCGCAAACACCGCAACAACGTCGATGGGGGAATGACCGACCGAAATGAACGACAAAATCGCGCGTTTACCTTTTCTTCTTTCTATTTAAATTAATATATATATACACACATACATACATACATACACACATATATGTATAATACGAAATGAAAAAATAACGACAGCGATAACGACCAAAACGACGAGCTGTACACCCGCGGACGACCAGTTACGTACGAAAAACGCGCGCACGCAAAACACGGACGACGAACGACGGCGTCGTATCAACCGGCTATCGGCAATACGCTCCGCCGTACTCGACGCGGTTTTCCTGAGTCGCAACACCGACGATACGACGACCGCTCTCACACCATGGTGGCACACACAGGTGGTGGTATAGTTTACACATACATCGACAACGTGTGAAGGAGGCATGGCGGCTCGGCCGCTGGCTCTTCCTGGTGAGGGATATTAATAATATAATATTACGCGTACAATGACAACACTATAAATTGGTTGCCGCGTCGCATCTGATATTACTAGTTTCCCGTCTGGAGTCTCATAAAATATAAAATTGTAAATTTTACGAAATACGTGTACAAGTTCATTTGTACCATTGCATTTTTCTTCTTTCCAATCGTTATTCCTCGTCCTCTTCTTCGTTTCTTTGTTGTTAAAAAGTGGTACATTGAAAAATCGTAAAATTCCTCCTCCTGTTCAATCGGATTTATTTTTCAGAATTGTTTTCACTTTCCGTTACTATATCATCATTATCATTACACGAGCAACAAAGGTCACAAACACACTTGCAAACAAAATATACACGAAACACGTACACTCCAAAATCTGAGTTCATACAATAATTGCTGCAAGAATAAACGAGCTAATTCACAACGTCTGTTTTAACTGGTTTTTTATTCATGCATCAACGCATATCAGTCAGCCTATAGGGGATAACAACTAGTTTTCACTTAATTACAGAGAGGAAGTTCAAGAACAAGCATTTTATATTATTTTTAATAACTGTGATTTTTCAACTTAATAAAATATATTATTATTTAACATTTTTTTGTTTTAAAACATTCTTTATTGATAATTCAATTAATTAAATATATAATAACTAACTTACGATAACAAAATATTACACAAATATAAATATTATTTTTTGTCCTTCGAAAATTGTATATCCTAATACCGAAAACTTTAGAATATCAACAATTTAATAAATACCAAAGTACTTAATGGTGTAATAAAAAAAAGTATCTACTTCTTTCTGTCAAGTATCGATCTACTTACGTAAATTAAAAGAATTGTATATTTTTTATTTAATATATCTTCGCCAACATATACACACACACACACACACACACACACACACACACACACACACACACACA
>JAIPRN010000205.1:0-17500 GCA_025469175.1 Geopemphigus sp. TES_GeoC_2020
ACGTATACGACAAAAATTTAGTCTTAATGTTTCCTATTCGTTTAGATAAACTTCGGCGCGTATTAAACGATGAATTACCCCGTAAGTCGTTTAATACGGTTATTCACTAATGTAGTATACTTCTTTTGCCTCTTATACAAATTATAATATACCTTAAATTGTATATGTTTTTTTATATATTTCAAGATTGTTCGACTCGCCTTTTATTTGATTGGAATTGAACGTATTTTCAAACACTTAAAAATCCATAAATATTTATAAATTATAAACACGACATGATTTCTTATTTCTTAATGTGGATTTTCTATGAAAATTACCTTCGAACTTACTGTAATCCATTCTACATTTAACGACTAGTAACACGATATTTGTATAAATTTTACTACTCAAAGTCTTTTTTATATTATTTTCATATCACTTGATTGGAATATTAGATAAACGTTGTCGAAATATAAATTGGTTTTGAAAATATATGGCGTATTCGTAGGGCTTATTCATCATATTCATCGTCCACATCTTAGACAATAGTTTCCTCTGGTATGTCAATGGTTACGAAATAATTACCAATAAAATAATTTAATCGGATCGTTATACAAAAAATATTAATATATAATATCTTCTACTGGCAAGTTGGGTTTTTAAATTTCGACAATTTCACAATTAACTGTTTTCAAATTCCATATAAACAAAACGAATGTTGACATATCAAAAAACAAACAAAATTTTCAGTTATATAATTAACGAATTTATTTGTAAATTAAATTACAATCCGGAAATATTTGTCGATTTATTCTAATAAACATAACTTTTAATTTTTACCTTGTACCTGATAAACGTATTAACGAAATTAATAATAACCATAATCCATGTCTTAACAACAATTTATATATATATTGTAAAAAAGTTTTAAGATTAAAGTTATCTTCAAAGTACTAATCTTATTAAAAATTTTAATCTTTAATGAGGATTTAAGGGATTACTTTTTTGACAAATGAATACGTTAGAAATCGATTGAATTTTTATCGTCATATGTGTTAAATTAGTAATTCATTACGTTTACTCAAAGGAAACAAAATAAAAACAACATCGTTATGCAATTAATATTCCATATTCAGAAAACCCGCTCGATTATAACTATTACATAATACTAATAATAAAATATATCGATAAATGTTATGTTTTGCGAATCGTTTACATAGTTAATACTTCTTGTTCCATCCATTGTCAACCGAACCGCCATAGTTCGCGGGTCCTCTGTTTCCTTCTGAAACGTTCAACGTAACATTGGTTATAGAAATATAAAATCACGAAGATCTGTCGAAAGACAATTATCGTATAATAATATGTTAATATAATATGTTTGATCCCAACATTTGGAAGATCAAACATAGATTATTTCCATTATTTTGTAAACGTTCTCTAAAATACTTTGTAATTAAAAATGATTACTCGAACGTATTTATTTATAAGTGAGTACAAAATTATTCATAATTATTATATTGGCCGTTCACTCGTAGAGTTACAATTTTGTTTGAAAAACAAATTATAGTTTTGGTGCACGGTACTAAACAATATTACTTATGGGTGTAACGGTGACAGTCGAGAAATACAGGCATCGAATTCGGCGTGGTTGAAACGTACAAATCCCAAACGGAAAACGACGTCTATATATACGATCGAATAAATGTTTCGTATACATTTTTGAAATTTAAAATCTAAATACATTTTATAAACGCGATATCGAAATATTTTTGGGATATATTCGTATTGCGCGAAATAAGTTTAAATTACTTTTAGAGAAATACTGAGTTCATTAATCAGTTTCGATCGTATATTATTACGTTGTATATATGTGTGGCGGCAAGGGCGTAACAGTATAATTTTCAACTTTTGAATATAATTTTGTTCTCTCCGTTTAGGCGACCTGCGTGTCCAATTTATTACCGGCGGGGAATTCGCAATTTCGTTTGTTTAACTACATGGTGCGCGACATCTCCGTCCGATTGCCGGACAACATCGGTGACCGGCGAAGCTATCTTACTAAGCGAAACGTATCAGAATCGATGGCCCGCGGAATCGCGATAACACGAATTTGGCACGATGGCTACGTCACACCATGTCCGTACGCCGCAGTAGTTTGAACGATAATTAACGCGCCGATAAACAAACCGAAGACGTTGTGTACACGTCACGAGTACGGAAAAAAGTCTCCGGAAGTCGTAGTGATAGTCCGACCCGACACGTCATCCTAAATAAACGCCGTCCGTTACTACGATTTCCTCTCACGTTCGGCAATTTTTCCGACAATCGTACGTTTTATTTCTCAGGTATGTCCGCAGTAGTTGTCGGGGTCGTGTCGTCGATAAGCTTGTGGTCGACCGAAAAATTTTCGAACACCAGCGCTGATACCGTGACGTTTACTCGTTCGATTAAAACAATCGTTGGTTTCATACCCCTAATCGTCTCGTAATGTTGAAACAACCCGTTCTAATAAATCATCGTATGTAATCATACGTAAATCTGTTAACATCGATTTCTTAATCTCGCCGTAATTCATTCTCGACAAAACGGATTGTGAAATACGAACAGCGTATAATATTACGACGAATGATACCGTTTTCGTGTACCGTGGGAAAGTCGTTTTGGCAGACACGAGTGTACAGCACCATAGACGACGGCAATTGGTTGAGCGGATAAACGAGTCGTCGAATTTGTATATTTGACTTTAAATCGGATAAAATCGATCGAACCGTTTTACAGATAAAATTGCGTCAATCGTTCGGACGATTAAAAATGACTTTTTGTTTCACTTAGTCAAACAAATACTAACATTCATTTTATTAGTTTGAGTGATTAGGTGAGAAATTGAACCGGAGGAAATCGAAGTTTAAATAACACGTGTACGATAATCGTACTCGTGAAGAGACGCCGAAAATCGTTTTAACCGAGTCGAACGACGTTCGAGTATAGCCGCCTACGTCCCATACTCGTCTCAGGTTTTCGAAGTTTCAAGTATAAATATATATACACGTAGCCATTAACCGTAGTATCGATCGGTACTCACGTTTTTTATACATTAAATAGTGTACAGTAGCTCCAGGTATGGTGTAATCGTAACCGTACCGATCCGGCTCGTTGAAAACGTTTGTTTTGTAGGCCTCGGCACCTTGTCCGCCCGACTGCCACTGTTGACCACCCTTGTTCTGCGAATATCCACCGCCGCCCCATTGTCCGAAATTACCGCCGTTGTTCCCGCGTTGCGGGGAACCGCCGAACCCTTGCTGCTGTTGATGGTCCGCGTACGCACCAGCCCCAGGGTTCGACCATTGGTTGTAACCATTACCACCAGAGTACGAATGCGTCAGTATTTGGTTATTGCAGACGAACAAACACAGGAAAACCTAAGGAAAATACATTTTAGCGGTTTCTTTCGATATTCAGGACTAGGCATACGTGTTGTACCAACGAACAAATTCGATAAATCGTCCGGTTTTTATTCGAAAGCCCGAATATTTTATACGAGATTCCTACATATTCGTGCTCAATCAATAATTGTTGTACACACGTGAATTTCCGATGTAAAATTTTGGCGTTTATTTACGTTAAAATACAATATTTCGATTGTACCGTATAACGTTGCTATCGCGCGTTTATGGATCACCACATTTTCTAGTTTGTCACGAATCGGAACTGTTAATTTTTTCACTTCGTTGCATTCTCGCGGGTGTCGTAATTTATTATATGATCAACCGCTGGCCGCTGACAGTTAAAAATACAGCTTATATTATTTAATACGGCGTATCGTTTATAATAGCGATTCAGTGTTTTCGCCTTCACATTCGAACGAATAATCTTTATACGGAAATAATATTCGTAAATTGTTCGATTAAACTCATTAATAATCAATTGCGAGCATTTTTTCGTTTATTAATAACAGGTCGCAATAAACAATTAACTTCGTTCCGTTTATTAAAAAACGTATACAGTCGATTTTTTTCGATATATATATATATATATATATATTTTAAGAGATTAGAAATGTTTACCGATTCGTAGCACACTTCATAACAAAAAATGTATAATTGACAAAAAATGAGCGTGTATTAGTTTTATCCTTCAAATCATAAATCGCTAAATCGATTTTCGTTGCAGTTTTTTTCATTTTCTTAGGCTGACGTATGTACATCAAAGAAGTAGGTTAAAAGGCGTATAAAAATTGTCCTCTATTTAATTAACACCCGGCGGAATCGCAAAAATGTCCAATACTTTGTCGCCAAATTGTTCACAATGCAACATACTGGGAAACACATTTTGTGGCGAGAAATCTGCTGAACCCTAAGAATGGTACGAAAATCTCAATTTCCGATAAACCCAAAGCGTTATTTATTTTCTTGTATTTCAATTGTTGCCGTAAAATTTATTTCTTCTAAACTAATTCCATCGTTACACTCAAATGCCCACGAAATTTACTAAATAAACTCGAGCGATCATCGTAGTTACTCCTATGGGTTTACATTTTTTCATGCGATCATCGATCAGTTATTCGAACGAGGAGCACAATTATTAACCACGAAAAAGTCAGTTATTCCGTTGGTAGCAGCATGAGGACCATGCATCCTGTAATATATTGCGACGCAATCGATACTACTCAATTTAGTTGATTGGACAAAATAGAACTGATCATACACATTAACAAATAGTTAGATCTAGCAATTATAAACTTATCCCTAAAACTGTGTTACACGTATAAAAGGCCTAACAAATGTAGAACGAAAAAGAACGGGGTTCTTGTCTACCTTGTTTTAAATGTTCTTCTCAATATACTTCGTATTATAATTATTTATTAATATACCTATTAGTAATAACAATTATAACACACTTAAAACTAAAGACTTTCTTTTGTAATTTATGAAATTTTTGATACGTTTTTGCAATAAACTATTAACTCCGAACGAAACCGAATATTTTAGCTAATATATAATATAATACGTACACATTCGAATTTGTATTACGATATTTAAATAAGGAAGTAAATTGTTGAACATGAATGTTTTTATTAATTTAATAAAATAATACTTATATCACTAAGAAGTTAATTTTAGAAAATTGGATATTAATCATTTTGTTGTATGCTATAGTTTACTATAGAAATTATTATCTTGTTTTGATTTTTATTTACTTCTTACGATTACGAAGTCAGTATCAAATGGCATTTGTTTTATAAAGTCAACTTTTTGAATCTAAAAGGCACTATCGAATATACTTAAATACTACTTTTTGTGACATTACAACATTCCATCAAAGAAACTAACAATAGTGTAATTTATTATCTTGCTAATTTTACTTACGTTATTGCAAATAAATATATATGAAAAATGTTTCGTTACATTAACTCTATTTTATAATATACTAAAGTAAACTAACCTCATAAAAACCATTAAAAATCGCTATTCGTATGAAATTATTTGGTAAAATGCACATTTTGCGAAGTTCACTTGATGTATTTTAATAATAATAATAATATTTATAAACGAATTATATATATATATATATGGTTTTTTTAACGTGATAAAATTTCATGGCTAGTAGAAAATTTTTTATTAAATTCTAATTGAAAATAATTTACTAATCTTTAAAAATTTTAATTTAAATAAAGTTTAATTTTCAATAAAAATACGGTTTATCTAAGCGTATTCAGTGAACATCTCAGAAAATAACTAAGTGATTTAGTAATTTCTCATGTAAATTTACTCGTTACCATTATTCTTAAAGAAAATATAATTCTAAAATTGTTCGAAATTTTAATAAACTAATAAGATAAAATAGAACGGGTTGATGAGGAATATTTTTAAATTTCCTTTACAATTTTCGCCCGGGTGGCTTAGTCATAATTTTTAAAAACAATGTTAAGATTTACCAACAATCGAAAATAATATGAAATGATTCTTAAAATCGTTATATCGCAATAATAACTAATAAGTTTTAATATAAGTATTAAAAAAGAATCTCAAATTAATTGAAAAATGTTCTTATAGTGTTAGTTAATTTTGAAAGGCATATTCGCAAAGTTTAAGATGTAAATGACATAACATTCATAATTGATCTAATACATTTAAGTAAAATCGCGAAATTTGTATGTCTATAAAAATATTACTCATAAATTGGTATATTGCCATTGTATTTTTAGATCGCAAATATTATTTATAACTATAAATATGACGTCTCGACAGTAAATCGATTGTATACCTTAACTTTCATCACGCCCGTTATGAAAGTCGATTAATATAAGAACAATATCAATAAATGCGTACATTTCATTCGCGTAAAAATAATATTTACTTACAAAACGAATCGCTCGTGAATATCATTGAAATTATTTAAAACGAATTCGTTTAGCGACTATATGATATCTGTATAATGTAAAATGAACGAACGTGATATTTGTATTCGTAAACATACGATTTATTTGTATTCTAACGTATTAAAATTTAATATGTTCGTAACCACAATATACAATTTCTAGTCGTTGTCATTTACAATTTACGTAGTGGTTAACATATTTCTACAGCTATAAATTATTTTTCGTTCAATTTTTGAAATGTTTCCAATTATAATTGTGGTATAAGTGTTTTGACTGATGTATCTTATAACGACTTCATACACTTTAATTTAAAGTTTATTATTAAATTCGAATTCCAAGAAAATTAACTACCAAGTTAACCATAATTGACGATGACAGTTTTGTGAATCTAAAAATTAATTACTAAATTTCCGTCCTAGACCAAGGACCTTTCGACGATTTTTACTTTACCTCTACATGGGCCAACACCAGATTTCAAACAGACACACGACTCGTGATTTGCTCATTCAGTACATGGCGAAAACAACAAAAATATGTGTTTTGGCAAAAACGGTAATTCCGAAAAAATGTGAACGAACGAATTAATAATTAACCAGTCGTCCCGTTACTTATGTCCAACATTATTTAAATCGTAATCTCTAAATAATGTTTATGTATATATTCGGGATACGTATTTAACACGATAAAAATGTAAACGTTATTTATTTTAAATTCAGGCTATTTCGTATTTTTGTATAAATCTAGGGACGACTAAAACGTAGTTAATAATGGGTGTATTACGTTACCAACAGAGTGCCGTCGTTTATGTAAATGAATTATATTAATGAGATTCGAAGTTTTTACGGTAATAATGTTCTGCTAACGTGGTTAGGTTACCTAGTGGTGTCAAATTCAAATAAATATAATAATAATAACATATCGGGTAAACAAAAACTCCCGCAATTAGTACGACCGCGTTGTAATTCATTTTCGCGGTGTTCAATACGATCTTAAATCAATACGCCGTGGACAATTATTTGAGAATCGATATCGTAAGTACCTAATCCGGACGACTTTGGTAATATTTTATGATTGCTTACGTTTGCCACGGTATCGACTACGGTAACTTACAAACACATTAATATCGGAGTATAGTCTGGCACTAATAAATTTAAAATAAAATTATCTTGGGATTCAATTTTAGTTTAGATTATTTAGTGTTGTTAAGAGTGTCGAAGTTTTACGAGTTTTAAGTTTACGAAATTTACATCTGTAAAAAAACTTAACACTGACATAAATATATAAATAAGATTTTTGACGTGGAACGCATCTTTCCTAGACAGTCCCTTTTGTAGAATGCTCGTCACGATGTCACGAAACGTTTGTAATGTTAATAACTTGTTCGCTTAACTTCTTAAACGTTCTACGTTTATTAAAAATAAGAAAAAATTGCGAATATATAAAAAATATAGTTCTTATATTCGGCGTATTATAATTATCTCGGTGACGTGTTTATATGAGATGATGAGGGTGATAAATCGATTTACAAACCTGTAATTTGTCTAATGCGTGTTTTAAAATTGTTTACGCTTTATTCGAACGTGCAATAAACGACATATACGAATATAATTAAACGTTTTCTACTAGAAAAAACAAATTGTTCAAATTGAAAGAAAATCACGAAATGTATATGGCGCGGAGAGATGTTTCTAAAATTATAACCTCTTTTAAAGCTAAATCGTCTGAAGTTAATTGTTGTAAAATAATTTAGTTACTAGTAAGTTAAGAAAAGAACGTCACTTTTTTTAATATTTCGTTTTTAACGCGTGTTCAAAGGTTTTCAATTTATATTTTACCCACGAAACTTTAAACTACGTTAATTTAATTAACAAGTAAACGAATGAATTATTTTTGAGTTTCGATATTCTTTGCCGATAAAAAAATATTTCACTGTTTTAAAAATAAAACTACAATAAATACTCGTTTCTTTTTAATTGATTTTTCGTATATAAATTTACGGAAAACGAATCTTTGTGTAAAACATTTAGTTTCATTACTAAAAGTTTAACCAATTACTTGATTACTTAATTATTAATTAAATCACGCCGTTTTATCAAATAACCAATTAAGTACAAACAATTAACGTTCTCTAAGTAATTCGAAATTAAATCGACTAATATTTTTTATTTATTTAAAACGAAGCCGGAAATGTATATTTAATATAATTTTTATTGAAACGCGAATATTTGTCAACAATAACAACAACAAAACAAACAAACGGAAAGAATTGTTAAGTAATTTGTAATTATATAATTAACGATAAAATGTTTTAAATATGGTTTGAGAATCTCGATGGGATATCATTTGGGGGACACTGCACATCATAAATATAATTGTATATTGTTATTTGTTACACAAAAATAAAATGAAAAAATGTATAAAATACAATATAGCATGAAAAGGCTAAGCTATTAGAAAATAATTTTAAAAATAAATATAGTTTTGGTAGTATTTTGCTAAGTATTGAATATATATATAGGTATTTAACACCGATTATATCATAAAGTTAATTGCGTAATCATCCAAAATAAAGATAATTCAATGACAATTAAATATATTTATGTATTATTTAAATATTTAAGATTCTTTTAGAACGATTTTATTTCGCGTTGTTGTTAAAAATGGTATTACAAATTAAATTGTCCGTTCTGGATAAATGGAATTTCAAAGGTTATTTCGATAATCTTAAATTTATCCATTAAAACCTCGTGTAATATAATATATGTAGTTTAGCGAAATGAAATTTAACTAGTGAGATTTTGAGAAAAATACATTTTATCAGGACCTACTATTGTGAAAATGATCGTCACATTTTATAAAAAAAAAAATATTTTTTTACCGAAAAAGATGAAGATATGTTTAACGCGTTACGTTAATACAAGTAACCTCTTAAATATCCCTCAGAGAATAATATTTATCGACTAAATAAAAGAACGCGAAATTGTTGTTCCGTCGTCGAACGATTAAAAAAACACGACATACAGATTATACGGTTACACGAATTCGACAATGAAACGCGTCAACCGAATAAACGAAAATTGTACTCACCACAATATATACGGCGGCGTTGGTCATTTTTACGTTTCTTCCGGCGGTCAAATTACAAACGGCAACGACGACGACCGATGTGCCTAGCAATTGCGAACTTAAAACGTGTCTGACACGACGCGTTTATATATAGAGGTGGTGTTCAACGACGGTCTTCCCAGAATCCTCGACCTTGGTCATCAACGGGCTCGATCGTGCGTACGTCAAAGTTTATTATCGTGCGGCGCGTCACCGCTAACAACAGACCAATGGACAATAAATTGTTATCACGCCGTCGTCGTCGTCGTCGTTGTTATTGTTGTTATAATATAAACGAGCGTTATGTACACACACGCGCGCGCGCGCAATTATCAAAAAAATTCGTCCGTTACCGGTGATGTCACCTTGATCGGTCGACTTCAATACGCCACTGTCGTGACTCGTCTGACGGGTCATTTACTCTGTGTCTTTATTTCATCGTGACGAAGACAAAACTGAAATCCGAAACAAAAACACGCTGCCTTTCGTTTGCTATCCAGGAAATGTTCGCCGAAAGATCTCCCCATCCCCATCCCACCATCATCAACGCGCTTATCGCACCGACCAATGACATCAGGTGCACCCGAAACATTGTACAAGTTTTAGGAAATAGACTTTTAGAAGGTCGCGCGGAACATTTCGATAAAATCCGCTTGCGGAATGGTTAACGTAGGAATCACGGCTATATTATATTCGCGGTAATTCGGAATTATAAATAACGACGTATTTATTTACGATTACGTAATCAAATATGTTTCGTACGCGTAATATTTCGAATTCGTAAATGATTATAAAAAAACCAATATTTACGTTTTAATTTATTGTAATTTGAAAACACCCATAAAGTTAATTAAAATCGGCGTGATTGTTGGCGAAACGAAAATCTTTGATTATACGATTCAAGTTTAACGATCACACGAGAACTCGTATTTGGCAATTAAGTTGTCATCGAGATTTATGAGATTCGTAATTTTCGAAGACTCAAATAGGGTGGTAAGGCGTTATGTTCGTTATAATAATGGTACGTACGGACGAAACAATTTCCAATCGACGTAGAATTGTAGAATTTTATTTAATTGTACCCGAAGCCGTGTAAGAATACGCGTACGCGCCGTGCACGTATTAAGTTCAGCACAGTTTAACTAACTTTAACGAATGTATTTGGAGATTGTTCAAAGTTGTTAAGAAGTTATAAGTACTTGTTAGTCGGTAGAGTATGAATTGGAGACGCCGTGAGACGTTTATAAGGTTTTCGTGGTTCTGCACGTAAACATGAAACGGTGGTGGAAATGTCAACGGACGTTTTGAGATTTGTTTTTACGACGATAATATTAGCGTTGCGTCCTTTTTTCGAATACGGTTATCCGATAAGGCGTCACATTTTTTAAAATTAAAACGTTTATCGAAAAACCGCGTTTTAACGTTTGATCTATGTCTGCGATGTCAAACAAAACGCGCTAAATAATATCCGTTAATCGCTCGGGAAGTCCACCAATAGAAGTCGTTTCGTTACATGTATTTCGTCGCTGTCCGTGGTCAGGGACGCGTTAGGGTCAATGTAGGGGGGGTAAATTAAATTTACCGTCCGTAAATTTATACCGTTGTCGACAACGGGGGAGGGGGGATGTTTAAAAATATTACCCGTAACTGGTAATTAAATGTCCACGTCGACGTACTCTCCTATTCGGACAGAGCGGCGTATTTTCGGTTTTTGGTCGAAATGGCCCGCACGATAATATCGTGCCACTGGCAATTCTGCCGGCGTGTAGTGAATCGTCCCGTCCTGGTGCCGCCAAACGCCTTACGCGCGGGCAACGGTTGGCCACTAGTGCGTTCAGTGTATCCTGAAAAGCGTACGGTGCCGCGGCGGTCCCTTCCGTACAAATCACGTCGCCGTTTCGCGCGAACACAGATGTTATTAATGTTTCCTCATTCTTCACGTTCCTAGGAATTTCGTCATATGGCGTACATTCGTTTTTGTTTTTCTTTAACCGAACTCGTTTTCTGTTTGATTGTTAAACACACAAACACGCACACGCGCACACGCATATATTTTGTAAGTATATCTAAACACGAATTTACGATCTTCTTTTATACTCTGTCCAAATGGTATGTAAGTCGTTCAACAATTTTTTGTTAGCTTCTTTTTGTTTTTTTATTATTATTATTATTATAATTATCCGTTCGTCCGCAATATGAGTGCGTGTTTACACTTGAATCGTCTCAACAGATTTCCTGTACCAATAAACTCGATACTATTTTTAAACTATTATAAATTTTTGCTATCAAGTTCTAAGACATTTCTAAAACATCGATACGTATCAACTACCGACCATTTTTTTAAATAATTTTCATTTATTTTATTAAAATAACAATCAGTCTCGATTCTTGGGTGTATTCCTAGTACATAAAAGTCAACGTTTTATTTAACTAGAATTCCCTGTATTATTAGCGAAAAAAAAACAATTAAATGTAACCCGATAATAAGTACTTTTCACTATAATCGAAATCACGCAACATTTATTTACCAAACGTTTATAAACGCGAAATAAAATCTTCGTTTAAATATTATTTATAAATCGTTGTTTCAATTAAATGACGCTTAAGCCGTACACAAACAATTTGAATACACGTGTATTTAACATAGTCGTCACTTATATGTAATCAATAGGAGCTCGTTTACAATTATTTATTAACGGAATAGTTAACATATTTTTAAAAATATTTAGACAAATTAAACGCTTCTCTTACGATTTATTAAGCGTATTGAAAATATTGCATATCATTCGATTATGATATTAAAAAAAAAACAATCCTTGAAACGTATTTGTTAAATTATTTCAATAGATCGTATCGAAATATGTTCACAAAATAGTGCGCGTATTATTTTTAAGCTATTTACTTTCAACTTATAAAATATTCAATATATTCGAACGTTCAAATCGTAAACTGTGAATAATAATCTACAATTAAAACAAATTATTGTTCAAAACAGTGTATACGTATTTCTCGACAAATTACCCAAGTGAAAACGTAATTATAATTATTTCACAATGTATACGATTAATTTTTTGAAAAATACAAACGTACAGCATATACTCACTTTCGCGTAATTTCATATGTTTAATACAATTCCAAAATATAAAAGTTGGATAAAAATTAATTTTTTACAATGATTTATCTGGTTGATAGCAATCAAGTTGGAGTACAGTTACAATATACGTATCACACATATTTGGGTATTCTATGACTAAAAATTATTTAAATTTTTTAAAAATAAAAACGTCATTTATTAATCCGCCGTATAAGACAAGTTATAAAAATAAATAATAAATATAAAAGACGTTTGTCAAACAATTAAAAAGGCCTAAGCTCGAAGTAATTTTTAACATTTATTCTCTCGAGTATATAAATTAATTGTTCGACTTCGGTAAACAAAATGAAAATAATCGGAAATAAAACAAACGGACTATTCGATTATATTTACTCGCCGAGAAATAAATAATCTTCAATATTAGTACGGATAGTAAATGATTTAATTTTCTCGCGATAAAAACACCTCCCAGTTTAGCGCGTACTTTTGATTTTGATAAATCGCGTTTTAGAATTCACATACATTTTCGACTCGTAATATTACGTGTATCCACGTATAATCGTTTAAGTTGGCAGTGGACAGTTTGAATTTAAATGTTACGGATACGGTGGGCTCGGATTACGTTATAATCCGTTTAAGTACTCGAAACAATAATATTGTACTAACAAAACGAAACGATTGCAGATGCAATTAAATATTATTTATTGTTCGAACGCGAAGAGATTACAATTTTCCGAGTCGTACGTAAATATCTAAATAACGTAAACATTCGACTTATACGTTTGAGTGTTATTTTTCTCGAAAAACGGTACACATTTCGATTGATATCGTTGTTATTATCGTACAGACGATAATACTCACGCGAAGGACTACTAAAAAGATAATAAAAAAACAACGTAATCGTATTTCAATCGGGGACAAATAATAACGATATACATTGTTATTATTATTGTTGTTTATTAGGCGTGTAAACTTTTAAGTGACGATATTTAACGCCTACCTATTTACTATTCCTAAACGTTATTGCTGAACAGGTTACACGGCTACACCGTTGTTGATTCGTCAAACGTCTACGGCGATACGTTTATTGGTAGTCTACAATTGTCGACGTGTCGAGTGGCTTAAAGATTACGAGATTACACGTGTGCACTCGTATACGTATGCGTGCACGCGCCAGTGTGCGCGCAACATAATAATTCGCCTACGGCGAATAATTATCGATACCGTCCAATTGACGCGCAGTGGCCGATCGTCTATTTCGCCGTCGTAACGTGTGGTGCGCCCGCCACGCTCGTCGCCCGTAGTTTGTATCGAACTTCCGACGATAAGCGAAAACGCCGAACCGTCGTCGCCGGCAACGACGAAAAACGCTCGGTTGTGTGGCGCGGCGGTATCCGTCGACCACGGTTGGGGTTGGTCCGTTTACGTACACCGTCGTGACGTGATTTGTGTGCGTGTATGTGATCCGTCGCCGGATTCGCGGCGCGGAAATGACGGAACGGCAACGCCGCAGAGCCCGCGGCGACCAATAGCGGGCGACAAATGCGCTGGCCATATTCGATGTTGCCACGTTTCAGCCACCGCCGTCGCCGTCACGTAGCGCAATGGACGCGAACCTAACGTCAATCGCGGCAAATCTCGCCGTCAACTTGACCGGCGCCAACGCCGCGGCGAACGACACGCTGCAGCAGCACGACCAACCGGACTCGGACTTGTATAAGGTGCCGGCTCTGTTAGTGGTCGTGCTCTCCATACTCTACGGATCCATATCGATAATCGCGGTGGCTGGAAACGGGCTAGTCATTTGGGCCATACTCACCAGCAAACGGATGCGGTCCGTCACGAATCACTATTTGGCCAATTTAGCGTTCGCCGACATACTCATCGCTCTCTTCGCCATACCGTTCGAAGTAAGTGCACGCACAACTCTTTTTAGATACTTAGATACCGGGAACGCATTTAAGCTACGCGAATAACGGGCTTTCAAAAACTATTAATACCCCTTTTCGTACGCGAAGAAAAACGGTTCACACGCTATACATGTGTAAACAGTAATTAATCCGTCGCGTAAAAGTATCGAAATACGTGTAGTACGTCAAGTACTTTAAACACGCGAACGGTATTGAACTAAACATTTTTATTATGCAACCCGATTTGGACGGGCTTTCGAATTCTTTCAGGCGACAAATTAATCGAACGGTTTTAATTTTAACGCTAAAACGGCGTGTGGTTACGATTATAACTAAAGAATATAATGGCGATATATTGAGGTTGCTGATTTTGTAACGACTAACAGATTTATCGAAACGTGCACGATATTATAATAAATTATAATGCGAATATACGAGTGGTATACGTTCGATCTGTAGTTACGCGTACAAAAAACGGAATGTAAATGTATTTGGCTACAGAAATAATCGCGAAAGCTTCAAACGCGACTATTTAACGATATTTCGATCAAATGGGTGTTTGTATGTGTGTGTTATAGGCAGTGCCGTTATTTTTTGCTGAATACAAAAACACTAAATAATTAATAAAATACACAAAGATAATAATGCCTGTTTTCAAAAATCGTCATTAAAACTCAATTTTACGTCACAAAATTGTAATCTATAGATGAAATATTTCATCTATCTAAGATAAAATCATTCTACGGATGACTTTAATAGCAAATGTCCTCTTACATCTTTTTAAAATGTTTATTTTATTTACGTGGAATATTTCTTTTTTAATATTACAATTATCTACGGAAACCAATTTTATCTATTTATTTATTTATATAAGTAGTTAGAAACGAAATTAATCGTAATTTATTACTTAATATCTCCTGCACCAATGATTACAATTTTTCGACGAAAAATATCTATTTTAATGTCCGACTCAATACTATTGTCGATTCGATGCCATTCACAAATTTTGTTTTATCATTTTTACGAAATGATCGAATACTTACACATAAGTTGTAATACTAACAATGTACAATTATGGTTATCAGTTCGATAAATTATTGTGTATACACGTAGTATTATTATATTGTAACCACTTGAACGATTACACTACTTTCCTGTAAGTAATTTAGGTTATAGACATAAATAAATCACGAGAAATATGAACACGAGTTACGATGAAATATAGCGTATAAATTATTTCAGTTTATTAATTATTTTACCGGAGTAACGTTTGACAAAGAAACTTATGGATACACTATCGCGCTTAACACAACGCAATTTATCGATATCGCCCGTTAAATGATCGTTTGGAAGAACTACGGTTCCCGTAACTTCATAATCGATTATTAAATAAAATAGCGTAACAATACACGTAACGGTCCCATGGTCGAACTTATATCTAATACACATTTTTATGTTGTATTTACATATCATTTGATTATTTTCGCGGGTCTCGTAAACACTGCGTAAATATTGAATACAAACGAATTTATAATAATGATCGGTCAATATTAATGTTTCTACTAAGTGGAAAAAATATACCGTCATTATATTTTATTGAACGTCTCCTTAGAAATTTCGACCGTTAATTTACTAAAATCACGTCACTTAAATATAAAGTCTTATTTAAACGCGATTATTTCATACACGAGTTTCTTTAAGGCACAAAAAGGTTCGGAAGGATTTGTCTGTCCTTTGTTCCTTTATCGTTTTTAACGGACTAACGAATATCTAACGAATTCTATTTTAATTATTATAATTTAATTAATTATATACTGCCACGTTACGATAATTGTTCTTACGAAACATTGTTGATAATATATATATATATATAGATATTGTATTAATATTGTTTAATAAATGCGTAATTTTTCGTTTATAATTTTTAGACACCAACCTTCTAATAAAACGGTTTATAAACAACAATATATTACAATTTCAAAATGCGGAACGATAATTTCAGTGTTGGGCACATGTCGTTTTTTTCACTTCCGTACGAGTCAGTGAAGTGTTATTAATTTTAATATTAAATCAACCATAGATTATTTCACACGATACTGATGAAATATAGTTTTAAACAAAAAACGCTCGTTAATAATTATTTTAATAATTTTTCTCTCGATTTGTTTACAATTTGTTGTAATTATTTTTAAATTATTCGGACAAACCGAAAAGTGATTGATTTCAAGCGTCACTAACCTGCGTCAAATTTCAAATAACTATATTATATTGTATAATAGATAAACATAAATATTTTTACAATTACGTAATTATCAAAATAAGTTTCTAAATTAATTATTTACAACTATAAAACACACGAAATGCGTACACTTAAGATTTAAAGAATTAAAAATAAACGCCGTACGCGTAGATGCTTTTATTATATTTTATAAATAAAAAATAGCTTATTCGTTATTGAAACTGAATATGTAAGAATATGACGTAATACTGAATTGTTGATTTAAAAATGTACGTATGTGTGATACTGAAAAATTTCAGGCGTGAAATAACATTATTATGCTATAATAAATTATTTATAAAATTTCATATCGTAAAAATTTCGTTTAAACTGGACACGGTTATATTTATTAACAATGTTGCTTATCCCAATTCGATGCCATTATTATATATACTTCAGTTGAAACAATTTTTTTGCGTTACATTTCAAACTCGCACTATATATCAATGCATTTTACATTAAATTCTTGTTTATTCCATTGTGTAAGTCTGTGTGTAACTACAACGGCGACATTGGAAACACGAATTTGCTTTAAGTGATGAGTTCTCATAAATAACCCGAAATTATTAAAAGGATATTATTTGAAAGCAAATTCAGTTTTTTTGGGAAATGTTAACCTCCTTCCGTGACCATTGTACTGATCGAAAAATTAAAAAAATACTTTATCGAATAATTTATTTTTACACGATATTAATTAATTTCGATTCTCTCTGTTTAATTCGCAATCGATGTTTATTTATTCGTATTATATT